>SNQN01004533.1:0-15278 GCA_008642245.1 Bassia scoparia | reverse complement strand
TAGCAAATGAAGAAGCACAAGCATCTTGAACTATTTCAACATAGGCCAAAAATTAGAAATAACTGTGGAAAACCTGCTATATTGTTATGTAACAGGTGAGTCCAAAGTGTCTTGTTGTGATCATTCTAAAATAGTTAAGGTAAGTAAGTAGCTCCTGAAGCTAGAAGAAGTAGAGAGGATGACAAAGCCTGAGCCTCCTCACAGCAGTAACTTTTGACCTCATGGAGATGTCAAGGTCCTGAAAACAAGGCAAGTTTGATCAGTAAAATTTGCTGTGAGATTATTTCATCAAGCAATCTGCCAATGAAACAAGCATATATGGCTTGAATAAGGTGCATACAGGACTTTGTTTCAAAGTGAGTTTGAGATAAGAATTCACAAGACTAGCTGAGAAATGTATTAACAGAACCATCACTAACATAGGTGCAGGAAGAGGTTTTGAAATTAGAAACAAAGCAGAATTAAAACAAAATGATCAGAAGCACCGTATCACAATCCAGGAATCATGAAAAAATGTGATTTAGCAGAAAAGTAAATGTGAAGTGAAATACTACATGCAAAATTGACATTGCATAGAAGTACTGAGTGGATCAAAAGGAGAGAATCTGATTCATGCACTTGAGAAACCTCCTTGCACACAGTAGAAAGGCATTTGGGATCAAGAGGAAGGATGAGGAAGAAAACTTTCTTAGGAATAGGTCCCAAGAACTCAGTTGAGATCAACAGCATTGACATGAGAAATAGCCTTAGACTTCTGCTTCTTGTTAGTGTACAATAAGGATAACCAACTAACTTGAAACATTCTCAATCGTATGATTCTTGGCCTTGCAATGCTCACATAATCTATCAATCTTCTGTCTCTCTTAGCAGGATTAGAAGATTGCATCAAATTAGAAGGCAATGACAACAAAACACTAGATTCCACCACCATGAGAATTATCACAGATTCAAATTATTCCTCTCAACTTGTTCAAAAGAAGTGATATGCCTTGTTGATTATTGGAAGCGGATCAGAATAAGGTATTAGTTTTAACCTGATCATAAAGAGGATTGATTGCCAGAGAGAAATTGTATGAGCTTCATCCTATTATTCAGCTTCAATGAGTTTGCGCATGATAAGACAAGTGCAATCATCCAAGGCACCCAAAGAACATGAAGGAATGCCTTCCAAAGAAAAATTTCATCCCAAACTCTCTTCTTATTATAATATTCAGCAATAGTAGAGAATCCTGCTTAGTAAGAAAAAAGATGAACGATGAGATCAAACAACTGAGGAACATTGCTCCGACCATACCTTTTTAACTTCTCACCAAAGTTGTGAAGAAGATCAACGAATAGAATGTCTCAGCACCAGAACTGTTCATAGAATTAATGATCCAAGTACGAAACAATATAATCCTTGCAAATCCATTTCTTGAAATCAGGAGAATTTGCAGGGAGGCTTGAGCAAGGTGCCATCGATGAATCCTTCTTTATTTCGAGCATACAAAAGCCATTTGAACAGACTTGCTCGAGTTAACATAATTTAAGCAAGAAAACACAAGCGAAATGATCGATTGTTGAGCTATATTAGCGGAAGAAAGAAATAAGGATCATCAAAATTGAGAACAACATTGCCGGAGTTATTCTGACTTTGCATTAGGAATAGGAGTACGAAATTCTTGAGCCGCCATTGATGATCATAGAGAGAAATAGGAAGAGAAAAAATTCAATTGAGAAAGAATTGCAAAATAGGGTATGAATTTGCGAGGAAACGAGAGAATTCGAGAAAGAAAAATGTATATTTGGAAAGAGAAGAAGAAGGTTCAAGAAAACAAAAAGAAGATGAAAAACGAAGAACTTCAATCGAGCATCAATGGCAAACCAGGACGCTAACAAGTTGTTTATCAGATTGTATTTTTGTGTTGTTCATTAGCTCTTTATGTTATTCTCTTTTTTATGGACTCCTTTCTAGTGAGCATAGTATCTATTAGCGAAGCAGGGAGCACGTTTTTGTGCTAGACTCCCTCTGTCTTTTTACCGCACCATAGCAACTATTACGGGTTTTTAGGAGATTATTGATGATAGTGGAGTTATGTGCAATTGGGGAAAAATTTAATTGAAATGGCAAGTGGGTGAATATATGTATGGATGAAAATGAAAGTAAGAAGGATAATAAATGTGATCAAGGTTATTTATTCAATTTAAGAGTATGTTATTAATTGTTTGATGAAGTGTACATGCTTAAAATAGGAATGGTAGTAGTAATTTGATACATGGTGCAAGTAAATAAAACGGAGGGATAAGTGTTTTGTAATTACGGAGTATAATTAGTTTGACGCATAGTTTTGAGCTTTTATTCAGCACAAACCAGAGTTAGGTCATATAATGTAGCACCTAGTGACTACATTATAAAATGGGGTATATGAAGCTTCCATATAAAACCTGCAATAGCTTATTTGAAATTGATGAAAAATACTCTATATTGTTAATTATTTATGTAATTATGTAGTAAAGTAGTCATTCACTCATTTCCCTAAACCAAGTCATTGAGAATGAAAAAGGTAAACTGTAATAGTGTAAGAATGGGTTGAGGGAAAAATCACTTTTAGCTGATAGGAGTACAAAGAGGAACCTTTTTCTTTTCTCTTTTTTTTTTTGGGAAAATTAAAGATCAAAGGGCTAGAGAGATCCCACTCTGCTGGCCAACGAAATATATACCAATCACCCGGCATTGACAATGCCAATACCGCAACTCCTCTTAAGGCACGTGCATGCCAAACCACTGAAGCACACTTGATTTATTGGTTACGGATGCTTGCTAGCATGTATACAAATTTTGTAATTCGAGTGTACTATGTGTATCGTTGAGTGTGTCTTCCCTGCTTTTCATTTGGTGCAAACACTTATTTTCCAATATTCTGTAAGCGATTAGGTTTTCTCATAGGATTAAGCGAATAATTTTACCTGTCTTGACAACTAATCGTCCATGCTTTTTCAATGACTGAAGAAATCTTGTCTGAATCTGTTTCTGAATTTTTTTTTTTTTTTTTTTTTTTTTTTTTGCTTTGGTGATTTACTCTTAAGTGGCCGATGTGTATCTTCTGGATAAAATTACTAGTTTGAGCCTTTGATGCAATGGAGGAATAGGATATTATGTTGTGGTGCTGCGTCTGGCGATTGGGTTATATGTCATGTCTAGAAATTTAAATAAAGGAACAAGAATAAAAACTGAAATAAATGAGGCTTACATTGATTCATTTTGAAGATTGTTACACATGTGCTCATATTTTGCAGTGTTTGTAATCTGTTTCAGGTAGTCTCACCTGTTGTAAAAACTTATATAAACTCTAATGTCTTCACTCTTAAGCTATTGAAAGAGTTTAAAGTTTAACCTGCATGAGCTCTATCACATCTCTCATGTTATTACTGTCATTTCATAATTTGATCTTCATATGTACAAATTCTTCTGTTAGATGCTAATCCTTTATCTTCAATATAAATGTTCAGTTTTCTACTATTTTTGGGGTTAGTGTTGTTAACCACTTAATGATGATGATCAAGACTTGCAAGTTTTTTTAATTTTAATTCTTTCATTTGTGATTGTTACATATGTGCTTGTACTGTTGCAAGTGCTAACAAATCACCCTGTCACTATTTCAGTGCAAGTTTCGTGGTAGAGAGGGTAATATACAATGATACCTGGCAAAGGTAGCCCTCTAACAGGTCGCATGTGTGAAGCAGGAAAGTATGCTCCTTTGATGAGCTTTGATTGCCGGGGTTTGGAGCCACTTGAATATTCCTTTGGTTGGATCAGTGGAAAGTTACAACTGTGAGTTTCTTTCTTGTGTCAGTTGTGGTCATTGCTATGCTACATATACCCATTATTTGCGATCATGTGAGGCATTAATTTAGTTTCTTCATGAAAACAAAATCAATAAGCTCATTTTTCATTCTAGGATCTTGTAACTTAGGCTCCACTCTATTGCTCAATAGTTACGTTTGTCATGTGCAAGCACTAATCACCACGATAAGCCCTTCCACTCTATTGCTGGACTCTCTTGCTCCTGACTTTTCAAACGAGATTGCAAGTTACTGATTGACACTGGCTCTTTTCCCTTTTCATCATATTCAGCCCAATCCCCTCCAGACAGGTCGACATTATCAAACACAGTTCCAGCAACCTGGATGAATAAGACAGCCCGTAAATATACATAATACAACCAGCAAGACTAAGCCAGAAAGTAAATAGCTGATAAATTCCATTAACCAAACTTCCTAACAACAATATTACTTTTCRAAAGCATTAGTCTCCCAGCCCTAAGCCAGCAAAGTGCTCTATCTTTCATGGCTAAAAGCTTGAACAGAGAAATATGGAGCACACACATTTGGGTAGATAAGTAAAGAAAAGTCCAGGAGCAAGAGAGTCCAGCAATAGAGTGGAAGGGCTTATCCGTGGTGATTAGTGCTTGCACATGACAAACGTAACTATTGAGCAATAGAGTGGAAGACCTAGAGTTACAAGATCCTAGAATGAAAAATGAGTTATTGAGCTTTTGCATGAAGAAACTAAATTAATGCCTCACATGATCGCATAATAATGGGTATACATGTAGGCATGTAGCAATGACCACAACTGACACAAGAAAGAAAACTCACAGTTGTAACTTTCCACTGATCGCAACCAAAGGAATATTCAAGTGGCTCCAAACCCCGRCAATCAAAGCTCATCAAAGGAGCATACTTTCCTTCTTCACACATGCGACCTGTTAGAGGGCTACCTTTGCCAGGTATCATTGTAATATTACCCTCTCTACCACAGAACTTGCACTGAAATAGTGACAGGGTGATTTGTTAGCACTTGCAACAGTACAATGCACATATGTAACAATCACAAATGCAAAAGAATTAAAAAAAAAATTTAAAAAAAACTTGCAAGTCTTGATCATCATCATTGAAGTGGTTAAACAAACACTAACCCCAAAAATAGTAGAACACTGAACATTTATATTGAAGGATAACAGGATTAGCATCTAACAGAAGAATTTGTACATATGAAGATCAAATTATGAAATGACAGTAATAAACATTGTAGAGATGTGATAAAGAGCTCATGCAGGTTAAACTTTAAACTCTTTCAATAGCTTAAGAGTGAAGACATTAGCAAGTTTATAATACAGCTTTTACAACAGGTGAGAACTACCTGAAACAGATTACAAACACTGCAAAATATGAAGCACATGTGTATAMAATCTTCAAAATGAATCAATGTAAGCCTCCTTTATTTCAGTTTTCTTATCTTGTTTCCTTTATTTAAAATTTCTACGATGAACATATAACCCAATCGCCAGCACGGCAGCACCACAACATAATATCCTATTCCTCCATTGCATCAAAGGCTCAAACTAGTACATTTTATCCAGAAGATACACATCGGCCACTTAAGAGTAATCATCCTCTCTTTTAACACAACTAAAGCAATTAAAAAAAAGAAAAAAAAAAAAAAAATCAGAAACAGATTCAGACAAGATTTCCTCAGTCAATTGAATAAAGCATCGGGACGATTAGTTCGTAAAGACAAGGTAAAATTTATTTCGCTTAATTACTCCTAATGAGAAGACCTAATCGCATTACAGAATTGTGGTAAAATATGTGTTTTGCAAGTTCGCCAAATGAAACGCAGGACCACACACAAGATACACATAGTAACACTCGATATACAAAACATTAGTATACACTCTGCTCCGCTAAGCATCCAGTAACAATACATTCAATGTGTGCTTCAGATGGCTTTGGCATGCACGTCGCCTTAAGAGGAGTTGCGGTGATTGGCATTGTCAATGCCGGGGTGATTTGTTGTATATACTTTCGTTGGCAGCAGAGTGGATTCTCTAGCTTTTGAATCTTTCATTTCCCAAAAAAAAGAGAAAAGAAAAAGAGTTCCTCTTTTCGCAACTCACCTTATCAGCTATATAGAGTGATTTATTTCCCTCTCCAACACCCTTTTCATAACACTATACAGTTTACTATTATCATTCTTCAATGACTGGTTTAGATGTTGTAATGAGTTGAATATGACTACTTTACTACATATTACATAAGATAATTATACATATATAATGAGTATTTTTCATAATTATAAAATAGCTTGCAGGATTATAGAAGGCTGTCATATATCCCCCATTTTATAGACTGTAGTCATTAGGTGTGCTTATTACTCTATGACTAACCCTGGGTCATTTTGTGGCTGAATAACACTCAACTGAACATTATCTCCAATTTAAAACTACTTAGCGTCCGTAACTATTTGTATTTATTGCACCATAAACCGTATATAAAAACGATTACCCCATCTCCTTTTTAATGCATGTCAACAGCATCTTTCTCATTCTATTAAGCAGTATTAAATACAACATACTCTTAAATTTGAAATAAATTAGCCTTAGATCACATTTATTCATCCTTTTCTGACTTTCATTATTCATACCATACATATATTCACCCATCTTGCCCATTTTCAAATAATTTTGCGCCCAACTTGCCACATACTCAACTACATATCATTTACTCTCCTTCAAAAAACCCGTATATTAGATTGCTATGTGTGCCGGCTATAAATATGCATCCATCAGAGGGAGTCTACACAGTTATAAAAAAACGTGCTCAACTGCTTCGCTAATAGAATACTAGCATCACTAGAAAGGAGTCCATAAACAAAGAGAAATAACAATAAAGAGCTAATGAACAACACAAAAATACAATCTGATAAACAACTTGTAGCGTCCTGGTTTGCCATTGATGCTCGATTGAAGTTCTTCGTTTTTCCATCTTCTTTCTTTGTTCTTGAATCCCCTTCTTCTTCCTTTCCAAATATACAATTTTCTTTCTCGAATTCTTCCTGTTTCCTCGCAAATTCATACCTATTTTGCAATTCTTTCTGCAATTTGAATTTTTTTCTCTTCCTATTTCTCTCTCATCTGAATCATCAATGGCGGCTCAAGAATTTCGTACTCCTATTCCTAATGCAGTCAGAATAACTCCGGCAATGTTGTTCTCATTTTGATGAATCCTTATTTCTTTCTTCCGCTAATATAGCCTCAACAATCGATCATTTCGCTTGTGTTTTCCTTGCTTTAAATATGTAGTTAACTCGAGCAAGTCTGTCAAATGGCTTTGTATGCTCGAAATAAAGAGAAGGATTCATCGATGGCTACCTTGCTCAAGCCTCCTGCAATTCTCCTGATTTCAAGAAATGGATTTGCAAATGATTTAAATGTTCGTACTTGGATCATTAAATTCTGATGGACAAGTTCCTGGTGCTGAGACATTCATGTTCGTTGAATCTTCTTCACAACTTTGGTGAGAAGTTAAAGAAAGGTATGGTCGGAGCAATGTTCCTCAGTTGTTTGATCTTCATCGTTCTCTTTTTCTTACTAAGCAGGATTCTTCTACTATTGCTGAATATTATAATAAGAAGAGAGTTTGGGATGAAATTTCTTCTTTGGAAGGCATTCCTTCATGTTCTTGTGGTGCCTTGGATGATTGCACTTGTCTTATCATGCGCAAACTCATTGAAGCTGATAATAGGATGAAGCTCATACAATTTCTCTYTGGCATCAATCCTCTTTATGATCAGGTTAAAACTAATATCCTTAGTTCTGATCCGCTTCCAAATATCAACAAGGCATATCACATTCTTTGACAAGTTGAGAGGAATAATTTGAATTCTGTGAATAATTCTCATGGTGGTGAATCTAGTGCTTTTGTTGTGCATCCTTCTAAATTTGATGCATCTTCTAATCCTGCTAAGAGAGACAAGAAGATTGATAGATTATGTGAGCATTGCAAGGCCAAGAATCATACGATTGAGCAATGTTTCAAGTTAGTTGGTTATCCTTATTGGTACACTAACAAGAAGCAGAAGTCTAAGGCTATTTCTCATGTCAATGCTGTTGATTCAACTGGAGTTCTTGGACCTATTCCTAAGAAAGTTTCTTCCTCATCTTCCTCTCTTGATCCTCAAATGCTTTCTACTGTGTGCAAGGAGGTTCTCAAGTGCATGAATCAGAATTCTTCTCCTTTTGATCCACTCAGTACTTCTTATGCAAATGTCAATTTTGCATGTAGTATTTTCACTTCACATATTACTTCTGCTAAATCACAAATTTTTCATGATTCMTGGATTGTGGATACCGGTGCTTCTGATCATTTGTGTTTTAATTCTGCTTTGTTTTCTAATTTCAAACCTCTTCCTGCACCTATGTTAGTGATGGTTCTGTTAATCACATTTCTCATGCTAGTCTTGTGATTCTTAATCCTAAACTCACTTTGAACAAAGTCCTGTATGCACCTTTATTCAAGCATAATCTGCTTTCAATTGGCAGATTGCTTGATGAGAATAATCTCACAGCAAATTTTACTGATCAARCTTGCTTGTTTCAGGACCTTACATCTCATGAGGTCAAAGTTACTGCTGTGAGGASCTCAGGGCTTTGTCATCTCTCTACTTCTTCTAGCTTCAGGAGCTACTTACTTCCTTACTATTTTAGATGATCACAACAAGACCACTTGGACTCACCTGTTACATAACAAATAGCAGGTTTTCCAAGTTATTTCTAATTTTTTGGCCTATGTTGAAATAGTTCAAGATGCTTGTGCTTCTTCATTTGCTACCTAAGGCATAGTTCACCAAACAAAATGGGAGGGTTGAGAGGAAGCATAAGCATTTGCTTGAAGTTGCTAGGTGTTTGAGATTTCCTTTTGGGGAGATTGTTTGATGTCTGCTACATACCTTATTAATCTCATGCCAAGTTCAGTTTTGAATTGGAAGACACCTTATGAGGCTCTTATGGGTAAACAACCAAGTTATGATCATTTGAGAACTATTGGTTGTTTATGTTATCCAGCTTTTAGGTCTTCTGATAAGTTTGCACCTAGGGCTAAGAAATGTGTGCTTATTGGCTATCCTTATGCTCAAAAGGGTTATAAATTATATGACCTTGATTCTCATAAAGTTGTTCTTACTTCTTAGTAGAGATGTAATTTTCAAGGAACATATTTTTCCTTTTAGGACATAGGAGAAGAAAGGGGAGCACCCTCCTCCTCCTCCTCCTTCCTCCTCCTCCTCCCTTCTTCTTCTTCTTCTTCTTCTTCTTCTTCTTCTTCTTTCTTCTTCTTCTTCTTCTTCTTCTTAAACCTTTTACTATTCCTGAGGATAGACCATCATCTAGCTCACTTTCTTTTAATGTTCATACTGAGCCTTCTTTGCAACATTTGTCTCCTTCTGATTTGGACAGTTTGGTTTCTATGCTCTCTACATGAGCCTTCTTCCTATCAYAAGGCAAAAGATCAGCCTCAGTGGGTTAAAGCTATGGAAAAGGAACTCTCGGCACTGAGAATAATGATACACGGGAATTAACAACTTTACCCATTGACAAGACCCCTATTGGATGTAAGTGGGTCCACAAACTCAAGTTTAATCCAGATGGATCTGTTGAGAGATGTAAAGCAAGATTGGTTGCAAGACGGGACAAGAAGATCAAAAGCAAAGATTATAAGGCTACATTGCTAGGTTTACTACAATAAGGACTATTATTGCCCTGTGTGATGCTAAGAATTGGTCTCCGCAATAAGTTGACATAAACAATGCATTTCTGCATGGTTTTATATCCGAAGACATATATAAAGCTCAACCTGGTCAATTTTGCAAACTGAAGAGGTCTCTTTATGGCCTAAAATAGGCTTAAGGCAATGAAACCTTGAACTCAAGAAATTTCTGTTGCATTCTTTGGGTTTCTCACAGTCCAAACAAGATGATTTTTCCATGTTCAGCAGAGGAAAGATGGTGTTGATTTACAGTCATTGTTGCATAATGGATGATTTTGTTGATTGCAGGATCTATACCTCTATAATTTCAGTATTAAGTCTAAACTTCACAAAGCATCAATCAAGGATCTAGGTGATTTGAAATTCTTCTTGGCATTGAGGTATTCAGAAACAAGGATGGGATTTTCCTTAATCAAGGAAGTATGTTCTTGATTTACTCAAGATACACACAATGGAAAATTGCAAGGTAGCCCCTTATCCTTTGCCTAAGGGAACTCAAATTGAGTACCATAGATGGTGATTTTCTTGGTGATCCTGAAGTGTAATGAAGGCTAGTAGGCAAGCTTCTTTATCTAAACATGACAGGGCGTGATATATCCTATGTAGGCCTGAGACGGATCGGATCGGGATATCCGATTTCGCATCGAATATCCGAAAATCTGATATCTTGTATCCGATCCGAAATGTTTCGGAAATCCGAAAATTTCGGATCGGATACTACGGATATCCAATATCCGTTTTGACTAATATATTTTTAAAATATTATAGAAATATATTATAAAATATTAAATTTCATGAAAAGAAATAATAATTTCGAATAAAGTACTGGATATCGATATCTGATTTCCCCCGGATATCCGATATCCGATTTTTTCGGATAGCGGATATTCGTTTTTTTAAAAATCAATATTCGATTGTATCCGATATCCGAATTTTCGATCGAATATCCGATCCGAAAATCCAATTCGAACGGATATCCAAAAAAATCGGATCAAATGCGGATCAAATATTCGGATTTTCGGATTTTCAGATAGTTTGCTGCTCAGCCTAATCATATGCGTGCAACATAACTCAAGCCAGTTCCTTAGTGTTCCAGAGCGGCAGAGCACCTCATTTTTTGAGGGTGCTTTACACGTGTTAAGTATTTGAAGGGTACTTTGCACAAAGGTTGTTTTTATAGCTCTAAGGTGGATTTCAATATGACTGCATATAGTGATGCAGATTGGGGACTTGTGCATATTCTGGAAAATCACTTACTGGTATTGTGTGTTTCTTGGACATTCATTGCTTTTTAGAAGACCAAGAACAAAAGGTTACTTCTAAGAGTCCACTGAGGTGAGTACGAACCCGCAAGCGTACCGCTAGGTTTCGAGCGATCAATGGGACACACCACCAGTGAAGTTGTTTGTTAGAAGGATTGCTCAGGGATCTTAATGTTTTTGTTCCTCAGCCTATCCTTTATAATTGTGATAAAAATCAGCACAATACATTGCTGAGAATGAGGTTTTCTTGAAAGAACACAAACACTTGAAACTTGATTGCCATTACATTGGAGATCATGTTGAGCTTGTCTTTTGGATTATCTCATATTAGTTCTTCCTTATAGCTTGCAGATTGATGACAAAGCCTTTGGGTTAGAAACATCTTTTTTTATGTAACAAGATTGGTCTTGCTTGTTCTCCCTGCAAGTCCACCCGAGGGGTGGGTGTTAGTATAGCTCTACTGTATATGGTATGTATGTATTCTGTTAGTTGCTGTAAGCTCATCTGCTCATGGTTGGGTATTCTACTCTAACTAGCTTAGCCCTCGTGTTTAGTTCGAGCTATTATATAAGCTCAATACTTGTATTATCATACGACTAATGAGATTACTCTGATTGAGTTCCTCAATATTCTTCTTCTCTCCTTCTATTATGTGTTGCACGGGGACGGCTCGGAGGTGGCTACCGCGTCCCGGGACAAAACGGGCACGGGGACGGCTCGGGGATGTCTCGGGAGCACGCGTGGACTTAATCGGGAACGGTCAACCTTTGCTGGGGACGTTTCGGGGTACGGCGCGTGAAAGTTACACCGTCCCCAGGGCATTTTCCGTCCTTAATTTTTTTTAAAAAAAGTAAAGTTGCTGACTTGCTGAAGGGCCTGTTGTGACTGGGACTAATGGCTTTGTTTGCCCAAAACAAAAACAAATTCTGACCCAAACCAAAGTAAGTTGCTCACTTGCTTTATTTCAAAAATACTAACTCTCGAGAAGCTTCCTGTGAATCTGCTCGGCGGCGGGTTTGCTCACTTCTCTCTCTTCCTTCGTGGGTTGCTCACTTGCTCGCGGGCTGATTGGTTGGTGGTGCTCGGCGGCGGCGCGCTGATTGCTTGGTGGTGGCTCGCCTTGATGTTGTTTAGTTTTGATTTTGTTTATGTGTAATTTAACTCACTGCCATAGTTTACTATTTATCATTATCATTATCTATTTTATCTGTTTCTGTAATTTTCTGTGATTTGTGCTGTTCGAATTTTCTTTTCTTTTTTTCTGTTTTGTTTTGTTTTGTGTTGATTTTGTGAATTATGTGGTTTATTTGCTGATTTTTATAGTTTTTTTGTAATTTGTATTGTTTATTTTAATTTTGTTTCATTAATATTTCTCTTTATTTATTTGCAATACTCTATTTTTTTTTATTTTTTTTTAGAAAACCGTCCCCAAAGCCGTCCCCGTACCCGGGAATTTTTGAAATTGCCGTTTCCTGTTCCCGTCCCCGTACCCGTATATGTCCCCGTACCCGTCTCCGTGCAACCTAGCCTTCTATCAATGGAGTTTATCACAACTATTGTCATGATTCAACTATTTAATCGAATCTCAGTGAATGCAACACAAATAGGCAATGAAATGCAAATAAAACCTCASAAAACAAAAGAACAAGTGATTGACCATAAGAACAAGATTTCAGCTCATAACATCTAATCGCAAAGAATCAGTCGTAGAAATAAGAGAAATGCGACTAAGGAAAGGAAATAAACAGAGAAGGATGAACAGGTAATGAAAGAGAGAGATTGAAACCTTCTGGATGAGATTAGCATGGCCACGACTCTTAGGAATAGGAACAACGTCTTCTAGAACAACACAAGTCTCCTTCGGAGTCACCTCTCCACAGTTCTCACATCTCAGCTGCAAATMTCAAAATCAAAACCACATTTTGATTTCAGTTCTAATTTCAATTTCAATTTCAATGAAAAAAATGAGAATTARAACCCTAGCGCAGGAGAGAGAAGAGTGAAGATCCAAACCTTGAAGTAGAAGGTGAAGTTAGGATCGTCGCAGCCGCCCATAGGTTGGATGGTGGAAACATTCTCGACTTCAGCGGTGATCATCAGCCTGTAAGTCACCATTTTCGCAGAAGTTCTGCTGTTTCTTCGTCTGCGTTTTCTGTAAGCCTTTGCTTTTCTCTCTCTCCTCTCTTCCTCCTTTCGTTGTCAAAACACTTACAATTGGATTTAGAATTTTTTTTCCCCGGTTTTTTTATTACTACTTAAAAAACTATCCAATGCTTAATGGTCATCAGAAACGACTATTCCATTAGTTTTGTACCCAAATACTAAGCATACTGCCTCCTACGAGCGTTTCGACGTTTTATCGACGTTGTATGTCTTTTTTTGTCCAACGGACACAAAAGTCACCCGTATCGGATCTTTGCCGCCAAATCTTCCTGGGAAACATCATATATGTATAACCTGGTAAAAGAATTTCGGCAATATTTTTCCGGGAATTGTGCGGTGATAGGACTCATTTCAGTGATGTATAATTACGTTTTTCGGCGTATAAGGAAACGACATTTCGGCGACCCGGCTGATGTTGTCGCAATTTAATGTCAGGCCTTCACAGGTCATAGAGAAACTGACTATTATCCGAACATGTTTTTTGTACAAAATACTAAGCCATAGCCGGCATCCTAACGAGCGGTTCGACGTTTTCTCTGGTTTTTCTCAACGTACTGCAAAAGTCCCCGAATGGACTATTTGCCCCCCAATCTCCTTGGACCAACTATTATCGGTACGAGTACCATGGTAACATTTCGACAATTTTTTTTTTCGGAAAATGTGTCTGAGACTCATTTCAGTAATGGTATAATCAGTTTTAAACGCCAAGAAAAGACATCTCGGCGACCGGCTCGATTTTGTTCGGAATTTCTGTCACGCCTTCAGGTCGATAGAGAATGACTATTCCACAGTTTTGTATCATTAAGTCATTGCCTCTACGAGCGTTTCGAGCGGTTTTATTGGTTTTTTCTCCAACGGATCAAAAGTCTCGCCCGTATGGACTCATTGGGGCCTCTAATCGTCCTTAGAACATCAATATTATGTATGAAACGCATGGTAAACGATTTTCGTGCGATTTTTTTTAGGAATTGTGAGGGAGCGTCATGTGTCGTGATGATATAGTATTCACTGGTTTTTGTTCGCCGCCAAGAAAAGGGGGACATCGCTTTCTGCGAGGGCCGGACAGGCGTGCAATTTTTCTCGTGGAATTTTTGACAGTGCGTGTTGTTGTCAGGAGTGGTGTGTACGGCTTTCCGGTCAGTGAGCAACGACTATTCCACACAGTTTTGTACAGATACTAGCATACTGCTCTAACGAGGCGTTTGCGACGTGTTGCGTCCTTTTTTCTCGGCAACGGGGAAAGTCCCTCGTATGGACTGTCATTTGGCCCCAATCATCCCTTGACCCATCATGGATGATCATATGAAGGTCCCATGGTAAAGTTTCGCAATTTTTCCGAGAATTTCCAGGTCCTCATTGCAGTGAATGTATATGCCGTTTTTTTCTGCAAAAGAAACGTTGACATCTCGGCGACCGGCTCGAATTTGTGGAATTTTGTTCACGCCCTTCAAGGTCCTGTAGAAACGACTGAGGTCACATTTGTACCAGGATACAGCATCTGGCTTCAACGAGCGTTTCGACTTTTCGTCGTTTTTTTCTCCAACGAGCTCAAGTCCCCGTTATGAGCTCATTTTGGCCCCAAATTTCCTTGGACCATCATAGTTATCTTACGAACCATGTAAACATTTCGAATTTGTTTTTGTCGAGAATTGTCCGGGGACCTCATTTAGTTGATGTATAACAAAAGTTTTTCAGCAAAGAAACGACACTGGCGACTCGCTTTGAATTTGTCGGATTTTATCACGGCCTTCACGGTCAATTGGAGTAAACGACATGGGTCCAATAGTTGTTGTACACTCAAATACTAAGCATACGCCAGATCTACGACTGTTATCGACGGTTTTGTCGTCGTTGTTTTGGCAACGGTATAAAGTCCCTCGATGGCTCATTTGGGCCCCTATTATCTTCTTGGATGGACTAATTATCATAAGACGACCCCATTGTAGACAACTTTCGAAATTTCTCACGGGATTGTCGATGGTCCCGGTTGTGATTTGCATGATGTATTCCATTGTTGTTGGTGCGCAAGGAAATTGACATCTCGGCTGACATGGTTGAAGTGTATGGTCGGAAATTTCTGTCACGCTTCACGGTCATAAGGAAAACGAAATTCAACAATTTTGTACCAAACTAAGCATACGTGCAATCCTACGAGGTTCGACGTTTTGTGTTTTTTTTTTCTTCGTGCAGCAGGGACTCAAAACTCCCCCGTAGGACTCAATTTGGCCCCAAATCTTGCGTTTGACTCCATCATAATTATCTGATGAA
>SNQN01004532.1:0-51132 GCA_008642245.1 Bassia scoparia | reverse complement strand
TGAATAACCTATATAGGCACGGTGGCGATCCCCTCAATTCGACGACACACCCCAACGCATTCACATGCGGATTCCATGGCTCAACTCCATGACACTGAAGCTGAGGTCAACGCCCCTTGCCTAAGGCGGGGCGAAGCCCTACAATATGGCCTACATCAACCTGACCATTCAGAATAGCAAGGACATTTTCAATAACATCAGGACCCACAGTATGCCAAAAGTTTTGATAAAAAATTGCACACATACCATCTGGGCCCGACGCTTTGGTCGGGTGCATTTGATTCAAAGTCGTCACCACCTCCTCTCCTGTGTTCGGTTGCTGAAGCATATGACACATAGAAATCGAGACAGTAGGAGTTACACACTCCAGGACCGAATCCATCTCTAAAGTAGGAGATCCCATAAAGAGGTGTTCAAAATGGCTTGTAAAAAGTTCCATAATATCCTTCTCTTCTTCAAAAACATTGCTTGCTTCATCCTTAATCAAGTGAATACCATTGCGTTGACGTCTTTATTTAGCTTTGTTATGGAAAAATTTGGTATTTTTGTCACCAAATTTTAACCAATCCTTTCTACTACGATTTCTCCAAAACACTTCCTCCCTCGCCTCCAGCTCATCCATCCGAGAGTCCACAACCCGCATCTTTGCAATAACATCGTCAGTTTGGGGTTCCTCCATTAAAGCCCGCATTTGCTGCATACATAATCGCAACTCTTGTTGGAAATCACCAAATTTACCCTTGCTTCAGTGGCTCAGTTTATGAGAAGTCCGGCATTATATTTGTGAGCACATCAGACCCATGCTGCCAAGCTTCTTGAATAACTTCACTACAAGACTCCTCCCTCAACCACATTTCTTCAAACCTAAATAACCTCTTTTTTCTCCTTTCCAAATTCATTGACACAATAGATTTAATGTTAAGACAGATTGGCAGGTGATCGGATCGACGCTTCTCCAGATGAGAGACAAAGGAGCTCCCGTACAAATCTTTCCAAGCTTGTGTAGCTAGGATACGGTCTAGCCGTTCTTGAAGATTTTTAGTTCCCCTTGATTATTATTCCACGTATATTTATATCTAGTAAAATTCAGATCTTGTAGACCACAATAATCAATAGCATCGTGGAAAATGGTAGTTGTATGTAGATCAAAAGCAGCAACACCAAGTTTCTCCTCCTCCCATAACAATAAATTCTAGTATCCTCCACACAACCATGGTTTCGAAGAGTCTATGCATAAGTGACGAATTTGCTGGCATGTTTTCACTTTGTCTGTTGTTTCTGGAAGCCATAAACACCTGTAAACCTCCATTCATGACCAACTTCAGTGACCACATCAACATCAATGTGGTGCATGGAATACGATAACAGAGTAATCGTCAAAGAAATGTTGATATCATACTTGATGATGGCGAATAAATGATACTTGATTAGATGATAATTGACAATGTTTGCACAAATTATTTTTAGAATTTCCCTTTTTACGGAAGTCGGTACAAATAAAAACTCAGTTAGAATCTGGTTTTTAATAAAAACATGTTAGGGCAAGAATAAAGAATCAAAATACTTAAATCAATTACTTAATGCTTTCCTCGTTAATACTTCCTCTTTTTTTTCTTTTTTCTTTTTATAGTCACACTATCTTTTAAAGAGACACATGACTAACTTATTCTAAATTGTAACATGTGTCTAACACAAAGTAAACATAGACTACATAGTCGTACTAGATATTGTTAGACTCATCTTGATATGTAGGTTATTAATATTATTATTTAGATGGCAGCAATTTATATTTTTTTTAATTCCCAACAAAATGTTTCTAATTTTTTTATTGTATTCACATATAAATACTTTTCATATTTTTTTGTACTATTAACAAATGATAATTAGCATTTAATTCTCAAATTATAATGTCATCTCCAATCCAACCTCGTGAAACTTATCAGTAAAATAAAATAATACAATCCAAATTATAGCAAAGGGAAATTCTATGAAATATCCCTCTAAAAACGAATTTTCCACAATATATACCTCCATTTAAAATAGTTTCGACAATAAATCCCCAACATCATGTTTTATTCCATGAATTAACTTTAATACTTAAATTTAACTTAACCATAATTAATTTAATTATTTAACAATATAAATTAAAAAAAAACCACAAACACAACTAACCACCACCACTATCATCACCAACGCCCAGCAGCCACCCTTCGCCACCAAGGCCCAGCATCTACCCCTCACCACAGCCGCCCAACAGCCACCCCTCACCACCGCCACCATCGTGCCCGCCAACACCCTCGCAAATCCCCACCATAGCCTTTGAAACAACCCTGATTTAGCAACCACTTCCTTCTAATTCGCAACCTCCCTTCGATTTCGCAACAAGCCTCAGTTGAATTACTCGCATTCGGCGGCGTCGAAGAAGAAGACGATGAAGAATTAGCGTCGGATTCGGAGTCGTTTCCGATGAAGAGCGGGAGTAAGAGAACGGATTGAACCACGAAGAAGCGTCGGTGTATGAGTGATTTGAAGGCAACGATATAGGGGGTTTCAAATTCTTGATGGATCTGGTGGGGTTTCAAATTCGCGACGGGTCTAAGGAGGTTCGAATTGGGATCGAATTGGGAGGTCGCGACGGTGCTGCTGCTAGTGGTGGTGGAAGTGAATGAGTGGGAGTAACGAAGGGTGGGTATGTGGTTGCGGGTGGCGGTGCAGCAGGGGGCAGGGGTGGTCACGGTCATGGTGGTTAAACTGGGTCAGGTGGGTTGGGTACGGTCTAGTGGTTATGGTGGTAGGTGGGTTGGGTATGGTTGTTTTTGGTTTTATTTATTTTTTTGGTTTTTTAAGTTTTTTAATATTAATTTAACCATATACTTTGGTTAAACTTAACCATGGAGGTTGTTTCATGTACTAAAATTGATTTTAGTGATTTATTATGGACAGAAAAAATAAGTGGGGGTATACCGTGAAAAACGCATTTTTAGAGGGATATTTTGTAGAATTTTCCTAAATCAATTGATAGAAATACATAATTAAATAATCAAAACTACTCATAATAAAATCATGAAAAGTATAAACAATATGAATCAGGAAGTGTGTTCCTACCGAATCGATCATGACCACATAATAATTTCGATCTTATGTATCAATAATATTGATACTCTAATCTGAAATAAAAATAGTGTTAGGGCCTATATTATAGATGTAAATATGTATTTAACGGGCCTAGTTAGCAAGCCCTAATCTCTTGTATATATACTCTTCTCATACCCTAATACAAACTACGGAATTATTTTCGTGACATGGTATCGGAGCCGAATTTGCTCTAAACCCTAAAATCTCTAAAATACTCTAATTCACGTTTTTTTTTTCCTCTACTGCTTGATCTCTAATCCTCTACTTCTACTACTCGAATTTGTCTACTGTTTTTTTTCTTTTGCTCGATCATGACGGACGATACACGCATTGATCCCGCTTCCCCTTTCTATCTTGGTGCCGGTGATGAAAGATTTGGGTGACCAAGACGAGCCTTCAACCGCTCAAGAGAACCATCAGAATGTAGCTTCACCTAGTAAACCCACCGACACCCAAGGGCTTTCTTCCCTGGTGGTAACGGTTCCATCACCCATGTCTGATTAGATTCCATAGCAGAAATTTATTTTTGCATAGCCTCCTACCACCCAACGTCTTTCATAGCCTCCTGAAAATTACGGGGTTCGACCACAGTGTCCACAGCTGCAATAAACAAACAGTGTCGCATAGAAAATTTATCACAATTCACAAAGTGCGCTAAAGGATAAGGAGTACCTGAGGAGCCGGGAGATGATGAACACAGAGAGCCAGATGGACTAGGTAGAGTAATAGCGTGTGCGACATAATCCTGATGCCACCCCGGAGCTCGCCGGGATCGTCGGCCACGATCAAACCCAAGAGAAGACTCCGGAGCAGCCCCATCCAGGCAGTCCGAAACAGTAGTAGAGCTATCAGGCTGAGTAGAAGAAGGCACAACGAAATCGGGGTCAGTGGTAGCAATAGAACTCACAGAAGTCTCAAAAGCAGCAGTAGGACCTACAGGAGTCTCAGTAACAGGAGCGGAAGACGACACAGATGGAGTAGGGACACGAGACCCCTCACCAACCTCTAAAGCGTACTCCAAATCATCCAAAAACTCAGTATCAACACCACTTAACACTCACTCACTCTCCACAACAGTAACACCCTCACCAGTAAGAGATTCAAAAGGAAATACATTTTCATGGAACTTGACATCCCGTGAGACAAAAATCTCCCCTGTTTCCAAATCATACACCTTCCAACCCTTCTGCCCATGAGGATAACCCACAAAAACACCTTTCCTACTCCGCGGAGCAAATTTGTCACCCTTAGCCTTTTGATTATGAGCGAAACACAAACACCCAAAAACCCGTAACTCATCAAAATTAGGCGGRTTGCCAAAAAGAAATTCAAAYGGGGTCTTATTTTCAAGCAAAGAAGAAGGGGTACGATTAATAAGATAAACCCAAATTGATAAAACAAAAAGAAAATATTGAGTAAGCGTGTATTACTAATAAATCTAGATAAACAATCATACAAAATATACCTCGACTAAGTGCGATTACCTTCAAAAGAACATCGAGACATTGAGTATAACCTTTGTATAGTAATCATGCATAAGGAGATCGACAAACAATTCATTGAAAAGAGTAAAAGATTATTGTGATTAGTAATGAGGAATTGGAAGATTATACCACAATTATACTAATAGTAAAAGATAAAAGGATTGAGATAAAAGAAACTTTCTAAACTCAAAACACAGAATGTGACTTAGAGTATGTTTGGAAAAAGTAGTTGTAGAGGTAGATGTCAGGTGTAGTGGTAGCTGTCAGCTGTCAATAACTAGCTGTTGAAGATAACTGTTCAAAGTAATGTTTTAAAGTATGAGTGTTTGGTGAGGAAGGGGTTTGGAGCAGTGGCTCCAAGAAGTCCACCGTTGATCCTTGAAGTCAGGGGTTCAAATCCTCATATTTCCCTTCCCTCATTGTAAATAACTTCCCGCCCTTGTGGCTCATTAGCAACAAAAAAAAAAGTATGAGTGTTTGGTAAGTAGCCATTGAAAATTGTAATTTTTATTTAAAATATATTTAATTTAAAGATATCATTATAATAGATAATATGAATTGATGTGTAACACAACTATATATTATATATTTATTTACTTTTGGTTAAACGAAAAATATATAAAAATATATAATTCTCAAAAGTAGAGATATTCTCAAAATTTTATTTATTACCATGTTCATCAAAAATAAATTATTTCAAAACAAAGTATATACAATAAATTAGTTGCATTGTCAAATTGTCCATAAAGCTTTTGTTAAGATCTATCCTTCATTTGTCTAGAAGTGTCAGTTGTAACTTTATATGTAGAATGAATATTTGGAAGTTCAAACGAATATATGTCGGACACTATTATCTATCTCTTAATCACATAACATATTTACGAAACATCAACTAAATAGATATATTTCTCGTAAAATAAAATTACTAGATGTATTTAAGTAGCATTAATATCCCCTTAAAAAAGCAACATTAATATCTGATAAGCATACAAATATGCTTTGGCCTTTGAGTTGAGCTTGCAAATATCTTGGAAGATAGAGGTGATACGATCATGAACTGGATTCACAACAAGAAAATTCGCTTCGGCCGACCACGATTACGGACCGATAATCGGTCGGTAAAAGGGGTTACCAACCGATAATCGGTCGGTAACTGGTGTCGGAATTGCAGTCGTCGGTAATCGCAAGATTACCAACCAATTTTCGGTTGGTAAACCTTTACCGACCGAATACCGATCGATTATCGACGGAAATCATCCGACCAAWTTTTGAAGGGAAACATAGGTTTACCGACCAATATTTCGGTCGGTAAACCTATGTTTCCCTCCAATAAATGGAGGGACTATGGAGAGGTTACCGACCGACCATTCGGTCGGTAACCTGTCCATTTTATTTTTTTTTTAATTAAAAACTCTCATTTACCGACCGAAAGGTCGGTCTGGTTTTTTTTTTTTTGCATTGCATTGCATTCAATATATATTAAATTAATTAGAAAGATAAATTAATTAATAATATATTAATATAAAACTATTAAACAATATAATTATATATATAAAATTGTATATTTAATATGAATAATTCGCAATATACACAAGATCAAAATCAAAATGTAACAAATAAAAACGTCAAATCAATAAATGGTAAACTAACGACCTCTACTACGCTATGAATGCTCCAGAAGTGCCAGAACCATTTGTGCGGTCGTCGGGGCGTCGTGGAAAGGAAGACGGGTCGCCAAACTGCCTCATGAAAGCGTCTATCTTCGCCTTCATTTGCTCTATGTACTCCGCCTGACGACGCTGTTTTTCATCTCGCAAGCGGTCCCTCTCAAGAGCTCTCTGCTCTAACTCCACCCGAGCGTGCTCTGACGCCTCAAAACGTGCAGACATCTCATCCAGTTTAGCGGAAATCGCAGAGTAGCTAGGTCCGGCGTGGCCCGAGCTTTTCTCGTAATAGAGAGAAGCTCCAGATAAAAAGAATATAACATTGACACCCAAATTGATTGACTCGGTTTGAACGACAAAAGACCATTTTACGTTAAAAATAGACATTTTAGGCCATTTTGGCGTTTTTTATGATTTTCGCTCCTATCTTGTCACATTACTATCCATTACTAGTTTTCAAACCTTAGACACGTCCTATTAGACACCATTAGGCTTCGTAAACTTTGATTGACTCGGTTTGAATGACAAAAGACCATTTTACGTTAAAAATAGACATTTTAGGCCATTTTTGGCGTTTTTTGTGATTTTCGCTCCTATCTTGTCACATTTCTATCCATTACTAGTTTTCAACCTTAGACACGTCTATTAAGACACCAATTAGGCTTCCTAAACTTTGATTGCCTCGGTTGAACGACAAAGACCATTTTACGTTAAAAATTGACGTTTTAAGTCCTTTTTGGCGTTTTTTGTGATTTGCGGCTTCTAACTGTGTCCATTTCTATCCATATGTTTTTCTAACCTAAGACCACATCTATTAAGACACCATTAGACTTCTAAACTTTGATCTGACGTCGGTTTGAACGACAAAGACCATTTACGGTTAAAAATGTTCTTTGTCACTTTTTTTGGCTTTTTTGTGATTTTCGCTTCTAACTTGTTCACATTTCTATCCTCATTACTGTTTAAACGTTAGCACGTCTGATTAGACTACCGCCATTTAGGCTTCCTAAACTTTGATTAACTACGGTTATTGAACGAAAAAAGACCATTTTTACCCAAAAAAATGTGACCATTTTAGGCCATTTTGGCGTTTATTGTAGATTTACGCTCCTATCTTGTTCACATTTCTATCCATTACTAGTTTTCTCCTTATCAACGTCCTATTAGACACCATTAGAGCTTCCTAGACTGTGATTGACTCGGTCGTTGAACGGACAAAAGACCCATTTTCCCAAAACTTGACATTTCTAGGCTTTTAGGTGTTTTTTGTGATTTTTCGCTTCTAACTTGTCACATTTCTAATCCATTACTAGTTTTAAACCTTAGACACGTCCTATTAGACACTTAGACTTCCTAGACTTTTTGATTCGGTTTGGAACGACAAAAGACCATTTTACCCAAAAATTGATGAAATGGCCTTTATTGGGCGTTTTTTGGTGATTTTTCGCTTTCTAATTGTCACATTTCTATTCATTATAGTTTCTAACCTTAGGACACGTCCTATTAGACACCATTGGCTTCCTAACTTTGATTGACTCGGTTTGAACGACAAAAGACCATTTTACGCGTTAAAATTGACATTTAGTCCTTTTTGGCGTTTTTTGTGATTTTCACTTCTAACTTGTCACATTTCTATCCATTGCTAGTTTCTAACCTTAGACACGTCCTATTAGACACCATTTAGGCTTCTAAACTTTGATTGACTAGGTTTGAACGACAAAAGACCATTTTACGTTAAAAATTGATATTTTAGTCCTTTTTTGCGTTTTTTGTGAATTTTCGCTTCTATTGTCACATTTCTATCCATCTTAGTTTTCTAACCTTAGCTAGACAAGTCCTATTAGACCACCATTGGCTTCCTAACTTCGATTGACTCGGTTGAACGACACCATTAGGCCAATTCATAAAAAAAAAAAAAAACAATCCTATTCGTACTCATCGGCTTATACGCCGGAATTCCGATCTAAACATCAAATGCAATTCATAAAATAACAATCCTATTCGTACTCATCGCTTATAGCGCGAATTCCGATCTAAACATAAATGCAATTCATAAAAAAAAATCCTATTCGTACTCATCGGCTTATACACGGAATTCCGATCTAAACATCAAATGAAAATCTAAACCATTAAAAATCATTACCTCAAATCTTTGGCTTTTTGTTGATTCGCTTGCGGCTCCCTCCCTGGCATCTTCTTGAAGTGCGGTCAGGTAAGATCGGCGGCGTTAGGCAACTTCCCTCCATTGTCTTAGCCACCACAAACATTGTATCATATGTTAGGTGATTTAAAGAATTTAACGAACGAGAATTTAGTTATTTATGATACTAGAATTAACAAAAAATACTAACCAATTCTTTTGCTCGCTGAATGGTGGAGACAGAACCCTGACAATGAGATGCAAAGGCCTCGCCACCAGCGTTGCCGGCTCTCTGTTCGCCTTGCACTGAGCCGACTTCTTTTGCTTTTCGTCAGTCAGCCTGTTTCTTCATCGACGTATATAGCTCTCTCCAAGCTACTCTGTCGTTCCTTCCTCCTGTGAACGATGTCGTTGAACAGGTATTTCAGACGCAAGCCTGCCTTGGCGTCATAGGCTTTCCGGATAGTGCCCTCCACTCAGGTTTCCAGGTGTACATTTTTTGAATTAGACAAAACCAAACAAATATCTTAACGTATAGATTGTATAAAAAACAAAAACATTCCCAGAATAACGACATACGAATACAACTTAAATAGAAGTTCTCACCTTCCAAATGTCCCACCAGTGATCCTTGGTAGCCCTATCTACCTCACTATAGTTCTTCAAGGCTGATGGAAGTAGGCCTCATTGCAGCTGTCACCGACCGAACAACATCGGAGGCATCGAACCTGCACACAAAAATAATAAGATTAAACGACATACGAATACAACTTAATTAAAATAGTTAAAACATTTACTAAATTAAATAACTTTAAACTCACATAAGCCAAGCGGGTCCAACTCTCGAACTGAAGCGGTGGACGGAATAGGCTGATCATCTGGAGTAGGCTCAGATGGAGTAGGCCGAGATGCAGAAGGCCTCAGAATAGGAGGCCGAGACGTAGAAGGCTCATATGGAGGAGGCCGAGAAGTAGAAGGCTCAACTGGAGGCCTAGAAGTAGAAGGCTCAAATAGAGGAGGCTGAAACTGAGGAGGCCGAGATGGACGAGTAGACTCAGACACAGGAGTAGTCTGAGATAGAGAAGCAGTCATGGAAGCCTYGAACGAAGGAGGCTGGAACGAAGGAGGCTGGAACGGTGGAGCCTCGGWACGTGGAGCCTGTAAAGATGGAGCCCCAAACTGGAGAGCACAAGCTGCCCCCTACTGCGACTGCGGTCAAGCCTGAGACGGTCGTCTCCTAGACAACTCAGCCTGACGACCGAGATCACCAGGACGCATCGTCTGAGAATGACTCGGACGAGGCTGAATCTGAATCGGTCGAGGCTGACCGGAAACTGTAGACTGTGAGTGAHCCGGAGAATGATGCAACGGCTCMGATTGCTGCTCGGCAGCCTGCGACTCAMATGTCGCTCTCGTACCACCACGCCTTTTTGATGCCATAATTTTGCTACATAAAGTAATAAGTTAATTATCTTCACAAAAAACCAATTAACAAATAATGATAAATATTGTCAGGCATTAATAAACACGAAAAAAAATCAATATATCCAAAACTATGGACAATTAATTTCATTTAAATAGCAATAATGGTGGCACAATATATTATCATTTTTCATTATTAAATAATAATACCAAAAAAAATGATTGGTTTGAGTACGAGTTTTTTCATATAATGCCACTACGACATTTTATATCTCTGTTTTGATCTGTTTTATGAATGGCAATTCAATGAAAATCTGAATAATATTTGATATCAGAACATCTACTATGCTGCATTTTTAGTACCTAGTAGATATATTACATATTACAATTGTCTTCATTTATTGTAAGAAAAGTAAACTAATGTAAGTTAGTTTAAACTTTCTTAAAACATTGCACAGTAAAACTACTAGCACAGCATGAAAGTAACTCAAATTCAATACCTACACCAAAATAAACCAATTCAAAATAAAGTCTCCTCTAGTTTGTGTTTGCCTTTGGCTCTTCATTTGTATGACGGTCATGGTTTCATTGATACGAATAGCACAAGTTGCTCTTACAATATAAAGAATCTTGTTACAATTAGTAAGCACAAAGCTCTGCCAAAATCATCCAAAACCAAACATTCCAATCAATCCTCTAACGATTCACGAGCACGCAAGTATTTCCACCCCAACACTAGTCGACATTCGATACAATAGATGTCAGCAACCGTGTGAAGGCCAGTCATAGCATGAGAAAACAAAAAGGGACGCCCGTTTCTTCCATGTCAATAGAATCACACATTTATACATAGACAAACATAGTACATTACGTCATTAACACTAGATAGTTCCACAATCTATTGCACCAAGAAATTCTCAAATTATCATAATCATCCCTAATACTTTGAATGATATAACTGGTAATTTAATCATCACAAATGCCAACATCTGAACATAATTGCCATCTTTACAGAGTAACAAAAGAATGAAAATTGCGACSAAAAAAATGGAAATGCTAAGACGCCGAATTCGATCACAACCACACAGCCAAAGTAATCTTCCAAGAAAAATCCAACCTCCAGCTAACTAAGACTGACTTAATTTACAGGGCCCCTTCTATTCCATTCCAAATAAGTAAACAACAAAATCTTTCATAACTAATGTTTGTGTATTAATCGCTATCTCAGCTCATTTACAATGATGCACTAATGCCCTTATTGCTGTCTTAAAAGTTTGGTTTAGGACAGTGAAGTGGGAACAATAATTCGTCTGATCACACTATGTAACAACAAAACTCTAGCAAAATAATTCAAACAAAAAAAACAATAAACAAGATTATAAATTAGGGGAAGAATAGGAGAGAGAAGAAGAATACCTTTAAAAAGCGAAACCCTAAGATCGAGCAACCACAAAGCAGTGGCAATGCAACAATAGCAGCAGCGCAACACCCTAAAATTGAAAAATTAGATTATACTTGAAAAATTAAAAAATTGAAAAAAAAATTAAAAACAAAATCAAACCCTAACCAGGCACAGCAGCGGCGACGACGAGTGGCAGTGGTGGAGTGGCAGACACAGCAGCGCAACCACGCACAGAAGCAGCGCAACCACGCACAGCCGCAGCGCAACCACAACGAAGGAGAGAGAGAGGGAAAGAGAAAGAGAAAAGGAAGGAGAGAGAGAGAGTAAGGTGGCCGAAGATTGGTCGCCGGAGAGTGGTCGCCGGAGTGGAGTGAGTTGTGAGTTGTGAATGAGAGAATGAAAAGGGTCGAATGAGAGAGAGGGGTTTCGAGTGAGGATTGAAAATTATTTTTTTTATTACTTTAAAAAAAATTACCGACCGATTTAAAAATCGATCGGTGTACCAACGGAAAATTCGGTCTGTAAATGCTATAATTTCTTTTTTTTTAATAAAAACACAGAGGTTAGAGGAACAATCCCCAATGAATCACCGACCGAATTTTCGGTCGGTGATTTTTTGGGAATTGTTTTTTATTAAATTAAAAATGTGGTTTGTGGGATGTATAAATCAAAGGATTTACCGACCGATTCTTCGGTCGGTACACCAACCGATGTCAAAATCGGTCGGTAACACCGACCGAATAAGCGATCGATAAAATACACCGACCAACTGCGATCGGTGTCGGTCGGTAATACCGACCGATTTTTCTTCGGTCGATAATTTCGGTCGGCCTTACACGAAATTCTTGTAGTGATTGCTAAACGAAATCCGCTTTTATTGGAATCAAAGTCCACATTTCATGTAAACTTCCACATATACCCCCAACTAACTTCTCCCACTAACTACCTCACTTGACCACCATCGTTAACCAAATTCTGTCCCGTACTCTTGGATCGCCATCGTAACTATACCTGGAACACATCGGAGGAGTCGTCGTAAGAGCAAATTGAAGACGTTAAGGTTGGACTTCGTTCACAGGCGTTAGCACCATATCTCCCACTAACTACCTCACTTGACCACCATTGACCACCATCGTTAACCAAATTCTGTCACATACTCTTGGATCGTCGTCGTAACTATACCCGGAACACATCAGGAGTCGTCGTAAGAGCAAATTGAAGACGTTAAGGTTGGACTTCGTTCACAGGCGTTCAGACCATGGTGTTAGCGCCTGGCCTGGGCGCCCAGACCATGGTCCCCACGCCTAGAGCAGGCGCCGGGACCATGGTCTGGGCGCCCAGGCCAGGCGCCAGAAACGTGGTCTAGACTCCTCCGATGTGTTCCGACTATAATTCCGATAAGTTACGACTGCGATCCAAGAGTATGGGACGGAATTTGGTTAACGATGGTGGTCAAGTGCATTAGTAAGTTGAGGGTATTTGTGGTAGTTCACACATAAAATGGACTTCGATTCAAGTAAAAATGAACTTCTAATAGTATTCCCCGATCATGAATTGCGAACATTGATGAGAAAATCAGGTTATGCTCCTGATTGGGTCAACTATTATCTTATTTCTTGGGTTTTATACTTGACATGAAGCCATGAAGGGCTTGTGCCACCCAACAAAATTTTATTTTTGAATTATAAATTAGTACTCCGTAAAATGATTGTAAAAAAATTCAATTTTTCGAAAAGAACATCATTATTAACATACAAATTAATTCTATATCAAATTAATAGATATCTATCATTATTAATAGAAATTAATTCTATATTAATAGACATTATATTGTGACATTATATTAAATCATCAAGCTAAGTTAAAAAATAGCAATCAAACAATCTATGACTTCTACTTATGCATATTATTTACATACATCATTATTCAAATACCAAGCAAACAATAATAATTCATATAAATTTGTATAATAAAAAAATCAAAGCTGAAAAATAATTATTCATATCATTATTTAAACACGAAGCAAATAATAGTTATTCATATAAATTAAACAAGAAAAATATAACAAGCAAATTAAACTATCTATGCCAAGCAAATAATAATGATTGAATTTTTTTGCAAATCATACTTGAATAAATCAAACTCCAATAATGTCTTCTACCAAAAACAGAAGCAAATTGTGCTAATTGAAAAGAAGAAAGGGTTGAAAGAATTTAATTGAAAGTGAGTGATAGAAGTATGAAAGTAAAAGTAAAAGTAATAAAAAAATTAGAGAAATTTAAGCAATAAATTTTTTTTTTAAAAAAAAAAAGAGAGACAAACGCTATTTTCATGGCTCCAACGTTACTTTGAGTAACATTTTCCAAAATCTACTCAAAAGCTTTATCCACTACCAAAATTGCAACTCATCCAAACACCATTACTTTTTAAATCTAGCTTCTTGACTTAATAAGTAATCTAAAAGCTACCTAATAATCTACATCCAACTATACCTTTTACCACAATCCACAATCATCACCATTCACA
Source organism: Bassia scoparia (assembly GCA_008642245.1). Taxonomy (NCBI): domain Eukaryota; kingdom Viridiplantae; phylum Streptophyta; class Magnoliopsida; order Caryophyllales; family Amaranthaceae; genus Bassia; species Bassia scoparia. The sequence continues at coordinate 37,359 of SNQN01004532.1, read as the reverse complement.
TTATAACTGTCGTTTTAAAAAACATTAAAGTTAATGTAGGTAGAGCTGTTAAAAAAATCTGATTCGATTTTCTAATTCGTAATCTGACCGATCCGATTTTCGTTTTCAGGTATTTCAAATCACGATTTTCAGATTTTCGGATATCCGAATTATCCGAAATATCCGTTTTTTTATTTTTTAACATATATAATTCTGATCAATGGATATAACATTTCCACATTTTTTTAGTTGGGCTTTACAATTTAAATTGTAGTCCACCATATTAGTGATCACATTTTCACATTGTGTTCACTCTTATCACGTTATGAGTGATAATCTTGATTTCTGAAAGTTATCGATATTCAGTCAAACTCTAGAATACATATGAGTGATAACATTTTGGATCAATCGGATATCCAGATTTCCGGATTTTTCGGGTCGGATTTGGTTCAAACTTTTACCGACCAGAAGCTTTTGGATATCCGACATTTCGAATTGGATTATCCGAAATGATCCGTCCTAATTGTAGGATCAAAATAAAACATAGTTTTCGGGAAGTAGGTTTGAGAAATAACCGTACAAATTAAGTAAACAATAATTTGGATGAAATTGTACTTTAGACTTTCAAATTTTATTGTTTTTCCTTTAATTTGTTTGTCTGTATAAAACATATAATGTTGAATTACTTTAGTAAATTCATAATATCTTGGGTATTACAATCTATCCCTCCTAAATAACTTTCATTCTGAAACTTGAAAATTCAAAAGAAATTTAGGGTATTATAATCTACCCTTGTTAAAAGAAATTTTGTCCTCAAAACTTGAAAATAGTTACTTTCGTAAAACTAATAAAAGCATTTTAATTACTTTTAAAAGTACAGATAAAAACAATCATTTTTCAAAATAAAACTTTCATTCATAGAAAAATGAGCTAGTATTACATAAGCTTTGACCGACGAGCATGATCTTTGACTAGTGAGCACCTGACAGGCGAGCATGAGAGTAGCGAACACGCGATCAGCGTGCGTGCACCTAACCGGCGAATACGACACCTTCATGGAGTTGTCGTCATAGACCTTCTTCGAATTATCTTAGATACCCTTCTAATAATCATAGACATCATATATTTATCATAGATGCCCTAACACAAAATTTGTACACCGGAGTATTTTTAGATTACCGATGAGTATTACTATATGAATTGTAGCTTCTACATTTTCCGGTGGCCTTGCTTCCCTTACAAGTGACGACTTCTATCTTCTCTAGTTCTCTTTCTTAATTTATTTTAGCTTGGGCCGAACTTAACTTTTCCTTTCCTTTTCCTTTATTAACTTTGAAAAGTTCAAGAAAATATTAATAAAAAGAGTAAGCGTTATCCCATACTAGTGATATGTTGTTACTTCCTCTTTTCCACGATGTACCCCTCCCTTTTTTCTTCCATATCGTGCCCTCAAGTTTTGTCCCAAGATAAGTCCCAATATTTGTTTTGCTTTTTTTTCCTTCCATACCATAAGGGGCTACCATCATCATATGTTTGATGATGGTAAGCCCCAATATTTTTTTTGCATTTTTAGTTTTTGTTTTTCGGTCATTAATAATCAACTAACCTTGCTATCTCTTTATGAGATATTTATTTCCAATTTTTGAGTTTCTTCTCTCATTTCGTGTGTGTTTAGGGTTTGTTTTTCTTTTTTTCTCTTATGGAGGATTGGAATTTATTTATAGGATTTTCTTTGAAAGATTGGATTCATGGGTTATAAGTCATATAATTTTACAATTGACGTCGGAATTAAGGATGCAATCTACATGCTCATCAAGCAATGAATTTTTTTGCTAAAACTATGTCAAGGAGATGGACTCGCTAACAGAAGGTTGCAAATTTAGCGAATAATCGATAATTGCACTTTATCGTCGTATCTATTTTCTCAACAAAATAGTTACTTTGAAAAAGAATTATACTTGATTAATTTAGATTGTATTTTTCTTTTTTTTTTGATACTTATTGTAGATGTCGTATGGATTTCAATTAATGGAATTTTATCATTCCCTTCAAAATAAAAATTTTGTCTAAAGATTATGGACTTTAGCATGTCAACCACAAATTAATGACATTCACTTAACTTAAGACGAGAACCCAAATATGGATGTTTCGAGTAGGATTTGCGTCAAATGAACCTATTTTCTTGGTATGCTATAGTGCATTTTTTCAAACCCAAATAACGTACTATTTTAATTAAATTAGATCGTTCTAGTGCTAATGCACTAGTTGTTGATTATAAAGTTAATAATCAATTATAATGCATTTTAATCCATGTCCAATATTATCTTAACTTATATTCGTATGTCATACAAGACCTTAAAAAGTTTTAGACAATATGAAGGCCTCATTTTATTAGGTATACGAACGTGCACTCTTATTATGTCACTAAATATATGACTAATTGACTATGATAAAGGGAGCGAATTGTAATTAATGTCATGGTCTGAAATCTTATTGGACAATGAGATTATGATATAGAATACTTCCCCGTAACGATTTAATAGAAATATTGGCAGTGGCACGAATTCCTAGTCCATTTATGAATGATGGTGTTTTGGGTGTTCACACACATGTTATTATGTTAAAGATGAGAGAAAAAATAGTGTTTTATTATTGATTGAGTGTGTACACATGAGTTTTAAAATAGAAATAAAGAGAATGTTGCTATTAAAGTGTAATTGTCATTTTTAATAAATATTACTTTTAAAACGTTACGGAGGAAGTAATATTTATTAGCTAGGTAAATGCGCATATATCGATAGTAAATTTACGAAAAATGTGATTCTGTGTATCAAACCAAATGAACATGATTGTGCATGTATATATAGGTGCATTATCTATTCCCAAGCGAAGTTTGCTTGAATCTTGGCTAGGTGAATGGCTTTCTTCTATGGCAAAAAAAAAAAAAAAACATTAGTAATTTAGTATGATATTTTTATTTTTTTTAAGTTTGCTTACCCGGTTCACCGGAGCTTAGTTTCGACTACATCCGGATTCGACCCGAGTTGCACACCTAGTTGTTGGTGGGTGAGTCTCCCAATAAGAGTTTCTGCATACGGCGAGGCTCGAACTCGAAATCTCCCTTAATAGACATCAAGTTGTTTAACACTTGAGCCAACTCTTGTTGGTCATTAGTATGATATTGTATAAACAGTATTGTACTAGTAATCTCAAGAATAGACAACCTTTTCCATAACACATAACCCCTTAGCTGTTTTTCACTTCGTATTACTTTTCCATGGTATATCCCGAATTTCCTAAGGTAGCTCACCTTCTGATTTTTTTAGAAAACACTTACCATTTTTCACAAGCTTAACCACCTTGTGGCCCTGGTTTTCTTGAAAACACTTACGTTCTTCAATTCACAAGTTTAAAACTTTAAATTATATGTTATTTCCCTTGTATATAAGTATACTAGATGATCCCGAGCAAATGCTCGAAGTTTCAATTTTCATTAAAAAAGATGAAAATTTAAATCAAGTACTCCAATATGAGCCAGTAACAAAATCGTGAAAAATATTGAGATATTTATAGAAAAAAGTATTTGAAGTTTTGAACAATATAATAAAAATAACATCTATGAATAAAATAAATGTTTCTAGAGAATTGTTAATGAAATAAATATAATATAATTAAAAAATTAATAAGTTTGAGAGGGAAACTTGTTTTAGTGGGGATTGTTTTAGTAATAGTATATAGATAGATAACATCACTTCAAACATATATACTCAGTATAATTCAAAGAATGAATAAGGAGTGGTGTCCACGTAAAAAGATTACTATTAGATGAATTAGATAGGTATCACGTTTGTTACGAGGGGTACCCTATATATTTTTCCATTTTAGTGATGTATTAATTGAAAAAAATAATTAAAAAAGGATAATTATTTTGAACTTATTTTTAATTATTTAAATTGAATTTTCTAAAATTAATGTGAGCGTAACATATTCTTACATAAACAAAACACATGTGCAAGTGATTTGAAGTCTATCGATAATCAACTTAATAACCAAGTGTTTATACAAGAAATTAGAAAACACAACCCCAAAAAAATGAGAAAAGAAGGAACACATCCAACTCTTCAAATTAAAAACACAACACAAAATTTTTTCACAAAAAAGTGACAATCATAAACATCGTAAAACTCCCCCAAGATTTGCTTACATCACACCTAATTAACACCAATCTTCCAAATGTATATTCATCATCATTCTTCAAAACCCAAATAAATAAACTACTTCTCCTTTAATAAATCTACCCAATAAACTTTTTTTTTTCGTCTTTTGGATATTTTTCATTTTTTTCCCCATTTGATATATAACATTGACAAACAATTATTCTTAGAATCAACATTAGGAATCATTAATCATCTTCACTTAGCCGCTGGTTTCTTTTCGTCCTCTTTCTTCTCCACAGTGGCTGGAGCCACCACAGATGGAGCCGTAGTTGGAGCCACCACAGCTGGAGCCGCAGTTGGAGCCACCACGGTTGGAGCCACGACAGGCTTGATCTCTTCTTTCTTGGGCTCGGAAGCTTCCGGCTTAGGTGGCTCAGCTGATGGCTTAGGAGCTTCTTCTTTCTTGGTCTCAACAGCCACGACCTTGGCTACTACTTCCTCGATTTTTGCTGGTTCCGTTGGCTTCTCCACAGTTGGCTTAGTGGCTTCCTCAATTTCCGGCTTCTTCCCTTCATCCTATTGACAAGAAATTTGTTCATACATCATAAGTAATTGCATATATATCAAAGTTATTGTACGTAGTAATATACTTGATCATAAAAAGGAGAGACAAACCAAATTTGTAACAATTCATTGGAAAATTTTCTAAAGATAAAATATATTTCCTCCATTTTTTTCCAATTATGATAAAAGAGTATTATACAAAATTCATTTCTTAAAACTAAGAAACCGAGGAAGTAAAAAATCAGTCGTACTTTGCCATACATGCATGTAAATACACGCAGTATTATGCATGTATCTGTAATAAGAGTAGAACTATGCAAAAACGCGCAAATAAAGCAATAATTACCCACAAGTTATATTACAAGGATAAAAACAAGGAGTGGAAAACACATGCATGCATTAATGTTGCAAGGAATAACAAGGACGTGAATTAGAAAAGGTGATGACAAAACAACACAAATTATGGCTAAGTAAGAATGACATTGTCCACATAATAACATTGATGAGGTCCAAAAGACAGCTGTGAAATATAAAGAAAAGGACCATATTGTATAATTTATATTACATTATAACATGTTCACTAGGGACTAGTCATTGTTCGTGTACGTAACAAGTTTTTAGTTGTTCCGGGTATAATGGAACTTATTGGGAAGATTCCTTGTTAAGATTCTTCTAATAAGACCTTAAAAGTTCAAGAACACGTGAGGATTGAGGGCCTCATTTTATTAGGTATACGAACGTGCACTCTTGTTATGCCACTAAATATATGACTAATTGACTATGATCAAGGAAGAAAATTGTAATTAATATCGTCGTCCAAAATCTTATATACTTTTTAGCTAGATAAAAGCGCATATATTGATAATAAATCTGTGAAAAATGTGATTCTGCGTATCGAATCAAATGAACATGGCTGTGCATGTATATAGGTGCATTATTATCTATTAACAAGCGAAGTTTGGTTGAATCTTAGCTAGGTGAATGATGACTTTCTTCTATAGCAAAAAAATAATGAAAAGAAAAGGCCACAATTCAATGACATGTAAAAGCACAGTACAATAATTGATATGATTTAAAGGTGAGATAAAGATGATAACATCGTTTTGTCATACTATGATATATATGGGGGACTATCAAAGTATGATACCAAGTCAAGTAACTCAACTTCAATTCATTCTCAAATTAATTGCGTCTAAAAATTGTCAAATACAATCAGAAAATGACCAATACTAGAAGACTCGTCAAAACACTTGATCAGTCACTTTATTATTGGCTAGGATAATTTCAACTTTAAACTTAGTCAGTTAATTAACGTAATTCATTTTATTTCAAGTTTAAGATGATTAATTAAATTTCAAAATAAAGAATTAAATAATTTTCAAGCAATAGATATATAGGACTTCTCCTAGCAAAACATTTCTTAAATTATTTAAATATTAATCTAACGTCAACACAGAGATTATAATTGAGAAACCAATCTCAAGACATTAACTACGGAGTAACACATTAAAAACACACATGCCAAAAAAAATTGATTTTGTCATAAGATTGGTAAGAAATGTATTACAGTGAGAATAAAACTTTTCATGAATAAAAAGGTATATTGAATGATGATTGAATATCCTTGTGTGTTGTTTTGCCAAAAAAAAGGGCTAAATATAGAATTTATTTATTACTTTTTAAAAAAACTAAGGTTTGCTGTTTTGATTAGAGAGGTCAATTACGTGTTCAATTAATCATGCTCAATTATGGATGTATGCATGTATACAAATAATGGAAGACATACATTCATCATTTCTTAGTTTTCTTAATCAAACTTTGACTTTTTTGTCAATCAAAATATTAAGTATGGTACTTCAAATTATTTTTATTTGTAGAGTACAAGTCATTAACCTTTCTAAATTAAGCTTTTGTATGATAGTGAGATGCAAAAGAACGGGTATTTTACTACTCGTAAATTCGTAATTGGTATTTCCTTTTCTTTTTATGGCAACAAATTAAAGATATAAAAGGAAATTTTGTGGCCTTTAGACAGTTTTTTATTCTTTTAAAGGTAGATAAATGAGCAAAATATTACCCCTCCAAAAAATAAAATTAAATTAAAAAAACATCTTATTGTATAAACAAAATTCAGTCTTGCAAGACTATACCTAGAACTCTAGAAGGACACTATGAAGCTTTTGTAACTTATTACTATAGGATATATAATATCAAGAACAATAATAATAAGAAAAACAATATACAACTAATTAATTATGTAATCTATATATTAATTATGTAATTAATTAATTAATTTTGACATGCATCAGATCCCATAATAATTTCTAACTTAAAGAGTATCTGCATGGCGTATATGCAACATATGTCATTACCCTAATGATAATTATTAATCTCAAGTAAAAAAAAAAAAAGAAAAAAAGGGTCATAACACCATATGAACAAAATACATTCTTATGAGAACCTAGAGCCTAGAGGAGACATAATCATTGAAGTTGTTTAAATATAGATCAAAAATAATTTAGAAATATTTTCGAAAATCATGCATTATGTCATATATGAAGTAAATAAAATAAAACCACATTAATATATATTAACATATATATACTCCTTTTCTTTCCTGTTTAATTTGATCAGCCAGTGCAAGTAAAAAAGACGGAGGAAGTAATATTAACCATACGAGTATATAGGATACATATGACATATTAAATTAAGATTAACGATAACAATAAACAATAAATGACCTCAAAATAATCCAACAATTGAGCGAGAGATAATTGAGGCTTGCAATTGGTGGTAAAATGAACAGCATCATCAGCAACCAAAATTACCTTGTTTTGATCCACCTTTATTTCTCTCTCCTCCACCGTCGTCGTTGCCTTCTCTTCTGGTGCTGGGACTTCTCCCTCTGCCGTCAATGGCTTGTTTGCGCAATTTCCCATCTTACTATTCTTATTATGCAACGAACAACAATAACAACGTAACGTAACCTTGTTGTTGAGTAAATTAAATTTACTCTTTTGTCCCTTTCTCTTCCCTTCAAAAGCTTCGGATACGAACTCTTGCAGGGAGAAGAGAGAGGGGCTTTTATGGAAAAAAAAAAGGGGGAAATAATATGAATATGGAGAAGAAGAGTGCAATGATAAAACAGAAAAGAAACGAGTTTTATAGCAAAAAATATGAAAAAAAGGATTTTTTTTAAAAAAAATTAATTTTTGGGTTTTAATTTTGTTGGTCCGACAATCATTCTGCGGCGTTGAATAAGGTTGTAAATATATAGACAAAATAAATCTTACACTACATGCCAGCTAACCTAATACCTTTCTTTTTCTCTTTTTTTTTAAAAAAAAATGAATAAATTAATTTGTAAAAATAATAAAGTTGTTTTGTGAAAAATATCGGAATGTAATATTATTGGACAGGGTGTATTGCGTAAGGACACAGGCTGTTGAAATAAATACGTGATTGTGTTTACTATACTTGTCATTTTTGTAATTATCAACTTCCCTTAATTTTGATTGTGTCATATATTTGCATATTCGAACGATTCGGCAATTCTAGGTTTTGCATCAGGGATGATGCATCATGCATTTACAAGTCGCAATCCATAGTAATGCTAGTGTGTGCATCTTAATTATAGGTAATTAAGGTTGGCAATAAGCCGAGCTGAGTCGAGTAAAATCATATAACCTGGCCTACTCTATTTTAACTTGAGTTCGGGCAAAGTTTGATTCGTACTAGATAAACAATTGACTGTTAAGTTGAGCTTAATTGCTTTGATAAACAAATGAAACAAACTTTTAATCAAACAGGAAATCAAAATTGTAAACGCTTGGTTTTAGGTAAAAAAGAATGTGGTACGTAACTCAAAATAATGGAAATGGAAACTGCGGAAGTATATTGAGATTTTTAGGAATTGACAAACTTTATTGATTAGCCAAATTGTACCCAAGATAGTTTTAGTTTGTTTTGTCAAATTGTATGTGTGTTTGTTATGACATACGTATGATATTGATTTGTGCCTTGTTCATGTCTTTTAGTATCATGCTAAGTTACCTTATTCACCGTGTGAGTGTGTGACATATGATGTATCCGTTAATACCTTGTAAGTTGTTGTGATTATAGTGTGCACTCCTCTATTATAATTGTATCCGATTTGATTAGAGTGTGATGACAAACGCGAACAAGCATCCTTTGGGATTTAGATAAGGTAGTTTAAAGTCAATTGAAAATATTAACTTGAAATATATATTTATTACACTTATTGACATTTGAGTTTGACATACATGCATTCGAAAATTTTAACGATTTTGATAAAGAGAAATTCTTAGATGCATCCTGTGCATGATATTATTATTGTGCACAAACGATACAATGTCATTTTACATTTATATAGTGACGACATATATTAGTACTAGCACTATAAGCATGCGATGCGTGCGGTCATTTTAAAAACTTATATTAAACTAATTTACAATGGGAAAATAAAACTTAGGAAAAATCGATTCTAATAATCCAAACTTTTACCCATCCGCTCGTCATAATACCTACTCAAAATATTCCCATAATAATCCAAACTTGGCACCTCATCTCCAATTAACATCCCCGTTTACCTGTAACCTGCTATTCAGGTTAATTTTTTTTCCTTTAATTTTTAATTATCCTAACCTATCCTCCCTCCCTCACCTTCTTTCTCCTTCCCTTCACCTACAATCAACCACCACCGGACCACCCTACGGTTGCCCACCAACGTTAGAAGCTACACCACCATCGACACCACAACCACCCCCACAAACCACCACAAAACGCACGCCAAAAAACACCACCACGACTCTCATATGATCGCACAAACGAACACCACCCTGCATGATCGCCTCTCTCTCTCTCTCTCCTTGAATCGTGCACCTAAAAATCACAATCAACAATAATAATCGAAAAAAAATTGAAATGGAAACCCAAAATCAAAATTAAAATCGAAATGGAAAACCAATATCAAATTCAAAATTGAATTTTCGAGTGATTGAACAGAAGAGGTGGCAATTTTATTTCGAGTGAATAAAGAGAAGCGATGGTGGTGTTTCGAAGACGATGCAAGGTGTTTGGAGGCTGAGGGGTGGAAATTTGAAGGTGGAGATGGTGTTTTCAAGGGCAACGACAATGTTTCGACAGTTGGGTGGAGGTTCGAGTGGTGGGGGTGGTTTGTACGGTTGTTTTCGTGGTGGAACGTGGGTGAGAGTGGGTTGTTAGGTGGTGGTGGTTGTTAGCGAAGAGGGGGTGGAGGGAAGGGAAGTAACCTGTTACAATAGGTTGCTTAAAGGTGATGATAATGGTGGGATTGCTAATTGAAGATGAGGTGTCAAGCTTGGATTGTTATGGGAATATTTTGAGTACAGATTATTTCGAGCGGATGGGTAAAAATTTGGATTATTAGAATCAATTTTTCCTATATAGTTGGACATAATTTCAAATTAACCATGACGGAGAGTTATTATGATTTCAAATTTTTGATGTGTTTTTTTTAATTGAATTTTTAGACAAAGAGTTTAAATCAAATGGTGTGATTTTAATCAACTGATTACTTACACTAACATCCGAATAGTTATATTGGTCAATTTAATAATATTAATTATATGAGTAATTTATATAGGTTCAAATAAGAATTTTATAGCTATTTGATAAGTGGATAAAATACACAATTTATATGTTATATTTTATTAATTTATGTCATCCTTTTCTTCATATTTAATTCTTTGAGTCTTATTTATTATATATTTCGATATTACTCGTCTTGGTTATATTTGTGTTACTTTTGTAGGTTTTGATCCGATTTGCTAGGACCATGGAAATATGTGCGAGATTGTTTGATTTGTACCTAAAGCTAGAAGATTCTGAGCAAATATATTGACAAGCTAGTGTGGTTGTGCAAAAGGACTTATTCAGTTAATCGATTTTGGGACACTAAGAACCGCAGCTATACTGCGGCATACTACCACAAACCGCAGTTTGTACGCAGTTCTTACAGCCTGTGCTGTGTTGGTGTTGTAATTTGTTGGGCTTGAAGAATTATGTTATTTTAGGGCCCATTAATAGTTGCAATTAGTGTGTGTTATAAAAGGTAAATTAGTATGGAAATTAGAGGGAGCCGCCAGGAATTAGGCGAGCCTCGAAATTCTCGTATGTTAGAAAAACTTACTGGGAAGTTAGTGCTCTAAACTTTGATTAGCTTGGTTTACAATTTAGTTATGTTTATTATTTATTTTTATATAGTTCATCTTAGATCGTTAATTAAGGGGTGTAATTTACTTTTGTTTTGTTTTAATCATGTTTGAGTAGTGTTTTAATCTAGGATTAAGGTAAACCCTAGTCATGATTGATGTTTGATTTATTTTTCCCCAATTCAATTACCAATCGTTCTTGTTTAATTGATTGTGCGTATGCCAATATTAGATTAGGGATAATTAGTATTGTTATGATCCCATTGTCTCTATCACAGTGGGAGTTGGGTTTTGACGGATTTGATTATTTCAATTAAGGACATGAAATTCTCCACGGGAGTAGGTAGAACGGATWGTTAGGAAGTTAGGGTATTGTGTTCAATGTCTCTAATTTGTATGATTCCACGGGAGTAGGCTTGAGTGCAAATTAGGGAAGCCATAAATACTCGGGAGAGGTTTATGGTATTTTATAGGGTTACCTTTCCTTTTGAACAAGTGATTAAATTGGGGTAGGAATTTATCTTACATAAATCATGCTAGTGGTGATACTTAATCCTAGATCTTTTATTAGTTTGTAGTTACTCAATCGTCTTAGGGTATGTTTGGAAAAACTAGCGGTAGAGGTGGCTGTTAGCGGTAGAGGTAGATGTCAGCTGTAACGGATAGATGTAGCTGTCGACTAGTAGCGGTTGAAGTTGATTATAATTTGTTAGTGTTTGGCAAAATAAGTAGCGGTTGAAGTAGTGTATTATTAAAAWTGTTATAATTATAGGGTTAAATTGTAGCGTTTGAGAAAAGCTACTTCGGAAAGCTACCATTGGTAGCTTTTGCAAAACTCTACCTCAAACGCTACAAGCTTACCATGAAACGCTACTCATCCAAACACTGCTATTTAGATTGAATAGAGTTTTGACTTGGTCAAAACTCTAAAAGCTACCCCATAAGCTACAACCAAACACATCCTTAATTTGTTTTACTCGATTAATTGTAGTTCATAGCGATCAATAATTGATTGAACCTTCTCTGTGGGATCGACCCTGACTTACCCTGCTACATATTTAGGAGGATTCGTTAGGTAAAATACTATCTTTGTTTGGTGCGCGACACGCCTTTCACTATTTAATTCAATTTTTTCCAAAATAATTTTTAATAATTAAGTGATTCATGAGAAAAAATTTGTCAATGTAATTAATAATTTTTATTCGAATTTAATCATACTAATTAATTAAATTTTTCATTTTCTTATTTATGGGAGTAAATTAGTCAATGTAATTAAGTTTTTCTTAACACATATATATACCTTTTTTATATTGCTTAACATGAAATAAAAAAAATAAAGGAATGTCATTTTTTAAAGTAAGAACATTTAAGACTTTTACATCATTAAAGGTGATAAAGTCTTTCAAAAGGGGGACATCATTTTCCTCCCCATTTCCCTTATATAATAGAGATAGTATCGCTTTAATCTATTTATTAATAGCCTGTTTGGTAGAGAGGAAATGGTGGGAAAGAAAGGAAGTTGGAAGAAAATATAACACTTTCCGTCATTTGGTTAAAAAAATAAGGAGGGAGAAGAAAGGAAACGAAGAAATTGATAGGAAAGTTTCTTTACAATTTTTTTCCTTTAGTTTCCTTTCCTCCTAAAATTGGGGGATTTAGAAGGAAAGAGAAAATAAACTTAATTTTTATTTTTTCCCTTCCCTTCCTTAATTAATGTCTAACCAAACATGAGAAAATAAGCTAGATTCATTTCACTTCTTCTATTTGAACCAAACATAGGAAAATAAGCTTATTTTCTCTTCCTTTCCTTCCCCTTCCTTTCTCTTCTCTTTCTTTACTAATATTAAACCAAACAGACTGTAACCATTATTGTATAATTGTAACAATATTGACTATAAGTTAATTAGTTAATTTGTAATAGATTATTTGGCAAGAAATTTTTATTTAATTATATCCAAATCAAGGTTAGATGTCAACAAAACAGATAATTTCACATTGTAATAGAGCCAAGTCACGAACACAGCCAAGTTTACACGTGCTATAATAAGATGAGAAGCTGTCATTGTTAATCATCTTTTTTCTTCTTCTTGATTGTGATCATAACTCCCTCATCTTCTCTTTGATTGACAACAACTCTTATCATAATTTAATTTTCCAAGTGTTTTCATCTGTTCATTGTGATATGTGAGGTTGTTAGATATTTAAATTGGATTTTACCAGACATTCTAATTTTGCTGCCGTGTCTTTTGCCTGCTACTAAAGTCCTTTTTTTGGGGGAGTGGGGGTTCCATTATCATACATTTAATTATTAATTATTAATTATATAGATGTATAATTATGTATACATGCATCAAATGTAATTTGCTCCATAGTTTCAACTTTTGACTTAGATAATCTTCTAACATATATATTGTCAATGCCAATGTATGCGCTAATTAGATCACAAATTCGATTTTCTTCAAAATAAACGGAGCCTAAGAATGTAATAGTTAGTCTGTGACATGAAGGAAATGAGATATTGAATAAAGTCATCTTCCTATCATTGTATGTCATTATTATTAGTAGGGTGGTGATGGAATAATTTTGAAGTAAATTCAATGTTCATATTTGCAGCTCTTTTAAATTTTTGTGATTGGTTGGTCCACTAACTTTAGAATCTAGGATTATAATTTTATGTAATGCATCACCATATCTTACGTCGTGAGGGCATTTACTCTGTGTTATGTATCACCATATCTAAAAAAATGTTGTTGGGATATTCTTGATTCTTTAATCTCAGGTTGTAACACTTGTCAATATTTATATTTATATAAAATTATATGTTGTTGTTATCATAATTTCACAATAATGTTGGTCGATGAAGGTGTTTGATATAGAAGGATAGAATACATACATACAGTTATGAAACAAGCAGGATATATATATTATATAATATTATATATATATATTATATATATATATAATAGAGTCAGGATCCAGTGAAACCACATGTTATATGAAACATGAAACCAAAATAAGGGGGTACATTTTACATTTTAAGGGTACATACAAGCAGTAAAGGGGTACACAAGACTTCAGTACTTATGATGAACAGTACACGTGTACCCTTTAAATCTTCAATGTACCCAGATTGAAAATCAAGTATATACATAGATTAAATCGTGACCGTCCATCTCCAAATCCTACGGTCAAGATTAAAAGTTTTTAGTTTTCACCTAAGGTTTGTGTTTTCACATGATCCTAATATAATATATATATAATATAGAGTCAGGATCCAGTGAAACACATGTTATATGAAAACGTGAAAACCAAAATAAGTGGGTACATTTACATTTTCAGGGGTACATCAAAGCAGTAAAGGGGTACACAAGACTTTTAGTGCTATTGATGAACAGTACACGTGTACCCTTTAAACTTCAATGTACCCCAGATTGAAATACAAGTATATACATAGATTAAATCGTGACCGTCCATCTCCAAATCCTACGGTCAAGATTAAAAGTTTTTATTTTTCACCTAAGGTTTGTGTTTCACAATGATCTATCCTATATTATATATATATATATGGTTTAAGGGGTAACAGTGTACTGTTCATCAATAGCACTGAAAGTCTTGTGTACCCCTTTACTGCTTGTATGTACCTGAAAAGTAAATGTACCCACTTATTTTGGTTTTTACGTTTTCATATAACATGTGGTTTTCACTGGATCCTGACTCTATATATATATATATATAATGTCGTATATTTAATTTGTCGAAACGGATGATCTGCTGGTTAGAAATGGACGTGAAAGTGAAACAAGGTATATATTTTAGAATAAGCATGTATTATGTATTAATGTGCTAGCAGGTTCCGCCAAGTTTTGATCACTTCTGTCATTTTGTCCTTCTAACAAGGCAGAACTGAAATTTTATTTTAAGGAGGGTCCTAAGTGAAATTTTACATATTTAGAGTAGGCTAGATATATAAATTAGCCAATTTTTTCAACAATTTTATAATATATTTAAAGACTTTGAGCTAAAATGCAGTCACAATGATTCAAGCATGATGTTGCTATTCATTTTCATTCATTCAAGTTTTTGTACATTCCTCTTTGGGAGATTTTCTTTCCTTTTTTTCTCGACCACCAGCAGCCTTCCTTTCTCCTATTTATATCTTGTTGGAAAAATTGGATATATCAAGGCTACAATAAATTTGTGATGGAGAAATCACTTAGAAGGATTATTGAAGATGGAATTGGTATGTGAGCCATGATCTAAAACCATTGACTTAAAAAGAGCTTCAGTCCATCCAAGGTACAAAACGTTTTGGTCGATTCGTTCCTCAAGGTTAACATCACTCCCACATACTCATGTACTTTCTATAATTAACCTGAATTTAATGTGATTCAAGCAAATTTCGGTCTTGTTTAAACAATGATAAGAGTCATATACTCAAGAATCAAGAATAATATATATACAATAATTAAAACACAAATAGATACAAATTTTCTTACCTTGTATCACTATCAAAAAAAGAAAAAAAAGGTTAGAGTATCAAAAGCTTTGCTTCCAAACGAATCGCTTATCACAACAAAAGATATTGTTAGCATTGACAACAATAATCAAACGATTGCGATAATGAACGAACGAAGGAGGAGAAAAGTATTTACATGATGAAAACCAAAAGTGAAGCAAACAAAACTCAATGAATTATGTTAATCAAGATTAATAATAAAAGGAGAGAGAGAGAGAGAGAGAGAGAGAGAGAGAGAGAGAAATTGAATAGCCTCAGAGTTTGTATGTACCTAGATTCGCAAAGAAAATACACTAAAAGCTGCGACGGATTCGAGAACCTTGAATTTTGTGAGTGATTTGTGTGAGAGACATTTTTGAGAGCTAGCGCTTTTGCATTGCACGTACTTCAAAGATTTTCGTTGATCTTTGTTGAGGTGATTTTGCACTTCACCAACAAGTCAACCGCCCAATATTTTTTTAGTTCGGTAGGGGGCTGGCCCTCTTGTTACTGATTATATTGATAACCTCGTTAACGTAAAATGGCTCCTAAAACGTAAAGTTAATCAAGAAGATGAGAACGTAAGGAAATAACCCTATTGTGGAACAAGACTGAAGTATAAAACAAACAAGAGTGAAGAGAAACGAAAGTCATCCATTTATAAAGTAAAGGATAGAGTCAGACTACAATTGTTTCACAAGGAAGGATGATTACCTCATTGTTAACACAATTGGGATGAAAACGAACAAGCTAATGATCCATTGAAGGATGAACTACGCTACGCTAAGCTATGTTACGTTAAACTATACTTGGCTACTAAGCCAAGTGCGACTAAGGAAAGCTAAATGCGAAGAAAAGTAGATAGATATATTGTTTGATTGTTGTGTTGTTCTTCTTTCTAATTCTGATGCGTCTATTTATAGGCCTTTGGGGTAGAGATCGTGGGTGGTAGTTACTTTTCTCAACGGTTTAATTTCCTCCCACTTCTTTTCATATTTCAAATACTCGTATTTTCCCTCCAAGTCTCTTGATCGCCTGATCTTTATGGGCCTTCTTCTAACGGGTTGTTCTTCAAATAGGTTACTTCTACCACAAATCCATTCTAACGCTTCCGTCATATCGATAGACTGAAGTTACTTAAGAAGTATCGCGTATCGCTTGTATCTTGATCGCTTATATGTTCCTCTCATTGCTAATCACCTGCTTACTAGTCAAACTCTTTAGCTAGTCAATTATCTCATTTGGTCAACAAAGTCAACCAAATATTCTTTTTCCGTAACAATCTTAGTTGATTTTTTCGTTGATGTTCGAACAAGAACCGAGAGCATGTATTTATAGGAGTATACGAAAGATAGATAGAAAAAGAGCAAATCGTATATACGCTGCACAAAGCCACGTCACCAAGCGGTATATACGATTTCTTTGTTATATCTATTTATCGTTTTATCTTCGAAAATTTTGCATTTGTATTTTCTGGATCTAATTTATGGTCTGAGAATATCCTAGATGTGATTTTGGCTTCCTTGGAGATCAATAATACCCTTCTAGAATATTCCGGATCATTCCCGAATATTCTGGATTTCTCTTAAAATTTCTAAATTTATTTGTTTTGAAAATTATTTCACAAACTTATAAAAATCATATAAAATCATAGAAAATCCGAAAAAAATATTTAAAAATATTGGGGAACTCTAAAAAAATGAGTGGAATAAGATGAGAATGAAAAACTTTGAAATGACCTTTAAAAATGACTCTAAAAATTGTTTTACTAAGAAACAAGGCCTAAATATTAAAATAAATATTTTCCGCCTATTACTGGACCCTCGGTGTATGATTTCAAGCTCAACTTTAATTTGGTTCATACAAATGGATTTGATTTATGGATTTTATCACAACTTTCGTAATCAAATCTATTTTGAAATGTGGTACTTTCATCACCGGTTATTCAATTTGAGGAGATACTTTTGTGTGTCTACACCTGGTGTACCCCTTAACTCAAGCATTTTGCCTAAGATGCCCTTATTATAATAGAATTAGTAACCATCGTTAATTTTTCATATTTTTTCCACCGGTCTTTCTCTTCTTCTACCTCGATCTTCCCTTTACTTCTCTCTCCCTATTTCATCAATTTTTCATCGTTACTTTGAAAACAACAATGGCACACCACCACAGCACAACCAAACCACCACCATAACCATAACCAAACCACAAACACTAACTTGACCCACAACCACCTAATTCAAGCACCACAAACCCTAACCCATACTTCAAATCAAACAAAATCGAAAACAAAAAAATCGTGCCAAAAAGTCGAAAATCGTACAAGATTTCAAACGTAAATTTGATAATAAAAATTCGCCATTTTGTGGTTTAAAGGTTTAATTGCTGCAAAATTTGGGGGTTTAACTGATTTTGGGGGTTTTGTGACTTGTCAAATATGGTGGGTTGTAGGTGTGGTAGTTGGGTCATGGGTAGAGCGGAGACTTTGGTTAAAAACTGTTGGTTTAACTACATTGGGTTAATGAACTGAACTAAACTAAAGTGAACCACAAATGAAAATTAAACTGAATTAAAGTCAATTCAGTCAACTGTGAACTGCATATAACTGAACTGAAACTAAAACCGAAACAAAACTGAACTGAAATGAACTGATCTCAAGAAAACCAAATTAAATTGTAACTGAATTGAAATTAACTGAAAAAACAATAAACAGATTTAAACTGAACTGGACTGTAATTGAACTGAAATTAACTGAAACTATAACTTTTTTAAAAATTGAATCGAAAATAACCAAAAAATTATCAAGTTTTTGAAGCTAGATTGAATTGAACTTTAATTGAATTAAAATTCATCACAACGCCATGAACTGTTTTAAACTGAATTAAAATTTGATTTAAACTTAATGATTTCAAAGTAATGAAATTGATTTGAATACGGATAATAAATTGTAATTCAAAGAGGACAATAATACTAATTTTACGATAATAATATTAATGATCTTATTTGACGACAAGAATTACTATTTCGTATCATTAAACCTAACAAAGTATAACATATACAAAGTATTTCATCTCTATTATATAAGTCTATAAGGGAAGGGGGAAGATGGTGGTGATGTACACCTAAAATTACCCCCTTACCCTTACTAATAATTTCAATAATAATGTAATCAAGCCAATGAAATAAGAAATAGAAATCAATCATATTTTATTATTTCAAAATTCAAATACTTGACATAAATATAATTTTTTTTCAATTAATACATCATTCAATTTTTTATAAGAAAAATTGATATTTATTTGAAATGGTATTTAAAAAATTATTTTCATTAACTAAATATCATAATTTGCTATCAATAAGTCAATAACAAAATTATAAGTCCAATTTTATGCACATTTGATATCATATAACCATGTATTAAAAAGTTAACCATCTATCATACGGAGTATAACCATTAAACAATTTTGAATATAATTGTTTTAAACTACGTATAACCTATCAGTACAATAAAAAGTTAACCATGTATTACTATATGCATTTTTTCCATCGATAATAAAATATTATCTTATATTGTTTTGTCGGTATATTAAATTATCGAACTAAAGAGTACTTTGTTGTTAAAAAGTTCAAGATAATTGAAAGAGTTACCGCACGCATCGCGTGCATAGAAAACTAGTATAATATATTGCAAATATTCAATTAAAATGACTATCTTAAATTGGCTTATAAATTTATCACACATTTTTAAAAATATAAAATATGGAAATGCTATGCTAAACTTATAATCAACAATAATACAAAAAACCACCATTTACATTACAACTTTGTTGAAACTGCCCTGGAACTTTGTTGAAGAATGACGAACACCAAGTATCAATTGTATGCTGAAAAAAATCTGGAAAAAAATGAGTGACAGATAGCAGATTATAACAGCTCCAAAGTATGTCAAATAAAAACAATAAATACATACACACACACACAAAAATTACCCACGAAAACACACAAAAACATAAAAGGGAAATAATTAAAAGCTAAAATTAAAAACAAAATCAACAACAATGCAACAACTCTAAAATAACAATAACAAAAAAAATCATAGGGCAACAACCAAAATTACTTTAATTCAATTTACACAATTAACAAAAAAAAAGTTCAAGCACCAATTAAAATCACTAATTAGAGAAAAAAATAACAAAGAATAGTGTAGCACCAACCATCATGTAAGGCAACAACAACAAAAACAAAGCAGAACCACTAGCGATGACGCGATAATAACAACAATATTTTCAAACTTACAGAGAGCAGAACTACTAGCATATAACTCTGAATTCAACAATTCTTGACCCTATTTCATGTGTTTTTTTTTCCAGATCTACAACTTTCATGAAGGAACCATGGACAAAATATGAACGAATGACTAAGAATATTGCAAATTATTGGCCAAGGTTTTGGGTTATTTGAAATTGGGGGTTGTAAAATTGTTGGTTTTGAAGAAATTGTTGCATCTTTCAAGGATTCATTGAGGTTATAAATTCAAAGAGATATCTCGGCTCAATTGGTATTGTTTTTTTTTTTTGTGCTAAAAAGGGGCAATGCCCCAAAACAACTACAAAATTAAATTAATCGTGGCCATGCCACACCCATCATGTCTTTCTTCACGAGTTACACTAGCATTCCATTGGCTTCTTCTATGAACTCGATTGCGTTTACTTGAATCACCCCCTTTATTAGCTAACCAATCCACTACTTGATTGCCTTCTCGATAACAATGAATAAATTTAATGAAACCCCCAAATTGTCCTATCACTTCTCGACATTGCTAGACAATATGGTGACACTCTCCACCATGAAATTCCTCATTCGTGACCACTTGAATACAAGCCTAGTTTTCTAGCTGCACTTTCAGTTTGTCCACACCCATGAATGCTGCCATTTGCAACCCTTGGAATAGTGCTTTGAATTTAGATTTGTACGAATTACAAATCCCATAGTTAGCCAAGGCCAATCGTAAGTAGAAAATCGTCCAAGGATCCAAGCGCTTCCAAGGGAATACAGCCGCATGGGGTGTGGTAACAGGTAAAACTAGTTAACCGTTGTTTTGCAGGTACTAGCGAAAAAGGGTAACTCAAGATCGCATAACGTCTTGAGCTATCCTCCGTCTCAAATCGAATACTTCGACATTCGTCTTACAAGAACAAGCTTCTCTCTAGACTTAGTCAAAGTGGGGGCTTCTGTAGAAACCAAAAAGTAGCTCCCCAAATTGAATAGCCAATGAAGAAAAGTACGACATTTCGAAATAGATTTGATTCCGAAAGTTGTGAAAAAATCCATAAACCACACCCACTTGCACAAGTCAAATTAATGTTGAGTTTGCAATCATACACCAAAGGCCCAAGAATAGGTGGAAAGTATTTATTTTTATTTATTTTTAATATTTTCTATTTTTAGGCTTTTTTCTTTATTTTTAGGATTTTCAAAAATATTTTCCACAGTTTATTTCTCTAATTTCCACTTTTCATTTTGTTCTTGTCATTATTCTGAGTTCACTAGTACTTTTAGATTATTTTTCTTATTTTTCTTTGATTTTAGATGATTTTTACAATTTTTATAAAATGATTTTTCGAAAATAAATAAATTTAGAAATTCTTAGATAAATCCAAATAATTCGGGAATGATCCGAAATATTCTAGAAGATTAATATTGTCCACCAAGTTTATCCAAAAGTGATAAAGGTTAATTCAGATAGCAAATTCAATGCAAAATCACGAATAAGAATTCCCGAACGAAAGACAGATATAAGTAGAATTAAGCACACAAATCGTTGACGTGGCATGCCACGTCAACAAGGTCCGTATATACGGATTAAGTGACCATATATACGGTTGTTGGACCATATATACGGTTGCTATTCCGTATACCAGCCTAATTATAATTATATCTATCTTATTCTAAAGCGCCTATAAATACATGCTCTCGGTGCTTAATCGAACAACAACGAAAATCAATATTCAATCAACGAATTCTCTTGTTTTAGTACAATTCAAAGCTCTCAAAAATATCTCTCTCACACAAATCACTTACAAAAACACAAATCATTCACAGCATCTAAGGTTCTCGAATCCGTCGCAACTTTCAAAGTCGTTTCTTTGCGAATCTAGGTACAAAATTCTGAGGCTATTCATACTGACTTTCTCTTTTCTTTTTATTATTAATTTTGATTAATATAATACTTTTCGTTTATTTTTCTTTTGAATTTCAATGATGAAAATTCATTCGTTTTCACCTAATCGCAATTGTTTTGATCGTAATTGTTAAAGCTAACGATGTCTTTTGTTGTGATAAGTGATTCAATTGGAAGCAAAGCTTTGATACACTAACCTTCGCTTTTATATTGACAGCGATACAAGGTAAGTTAATATATATATATATATATATATATATATATATATATATATATATATATATATATATATATATATATATATATATATATATATATATATATATATATTGTTAAGGCTAGAGCACTTCTTAAGGATAGAATTGTTAAGTTGTTGTGTATTCAATGGATTTGATCGAATGGAATTACAATGAGACCGAGTAGAGGCCGCTACATGCGAACGGATTGGGTCAAAGATTCGTTCTATACCATGTCCCCAAACCCACGATTTGGTTACCAGATCAGACGGTGGGGCCATTAAATTGGCACCAATGTTTTGGACATCCATGATTAACCTATATAGGCACGGTGCTGATTCCCCACTCGATAACACTACCCCAACGCACTCACGTGCGAGATCTGTGGCTCAAGCCCATGAACGAAATTAACGTAGGATAAGGCCCGATAAGGGCACACGCCTACAGTAACCCAGCGTCGAGATAGTTGATTTAGGCAGTGTGATTCGTCCTGCCAATGAAAGGTACTTTGTTTTCCATCCCGCCAATCTTCGATCAACCTTATCAGCAACGTGAGCAAAAGTATCCCTGGTTACTCGACTTGTTAAAGTCGGCATGCCCAGGTAGGTTCTAAGATCCTATGTGGCTTGCATCTTCATAATATTGCAAACACTATCACTACTAGAATTTCGCCTAAGGCCGATCGAAATTATCGACCGAAAAAAATCAGTCGGTAACACCGACCGAAACCGATCGGTGTAATATATCGACCGAATTAACGGACGGTATTACCGACCGATAATTCGGTCGGTAAGTTATTAATTTTTTTCCACCCAAAGCTTTCCCTTCATCAGCACGAAATAATAAAAATAAAAAATTATTACCGACCGATTTTTTGGTCGGTAATATATTTTGTTTTTTTCGAATTAAAACCATTCAAAGTCATGAAACTCCTCTCTCTCTCTCTCTCTCTCTCTCTCTCTCTCAAACACTCACAACGCCTCTCTCTCTTTCTCAAACACACACCCTAAAAACTCTTCTTTCTCTCTCCACTGGCCCCGTCACCGTCACCGGCGTGACCCCACCCACCGGCGTCATCTGTCTCTCTCTCACTCTCTTCTTCTCCCTCCTCCGACGACCTCACCCTCACGCACCCCTTCACATTCTCTCTCCTTACGCTAACCCCTTTTTCCTCATCTCTCATCTCTCTCCTCACAAATTCCTCACAATTTACCCAAATTCTTCCCTCTTTTTCTCACACATCTTTGTTTATTTCAAATTTAAACCCAAATCTGGGTCTATTTTTGAAAGTATGGGGTTTAGGGTTCATAAATCACGAAAATTTAGGGGGGTTTTAGTTCGAAAATTCAAGGGTTTTGGGAGCGTTTTGGAGTCGAATTTTCTGGGCATCTTAAGGTCTTTTGAGGTGCATTTTTAGGGGAATTTAGTTCCAATTTTCTGGTTCTTTTGAAGCTCCATTCTGGGCAGATCTGTGCTCAAAGCTTGTGCGATTTTGGCTGGATGCTTTGGCTCGAAATTTTGGGAGTTTTTGGTTCGGTTGGGGGCTTATTTCAGTTCGAAATTTGGGACTTTGCTCGCGTATTGTTGCTGCTGCTGTTATGGCTTGATTTTGGCCTAGTAATCTCGCACCAACGTGTGAGATTTGATGCGAGTTCGAGTTTTTATTCGTGAGTTAGTGAATTGTTTCTACATTTGTGGGTTATGATTTTTTTTGAAATGATTAGGGTTTGTGATTGTGATTGTGATTATTGCGTGATTTTGAATTGGGTGATTTGTGGGTTTTTATTTTCCTGCTTTTTTTTTTGCTCATTTTGATTCAGGTTTTGATTTTTAGTCTAAAGATTTGATTTTGGCATTGGTTATTATTTGTTTGGTTGTTTTTGCGCATTTATGATTCTAGCAAATGTTGGGGTTATATGGTAAGCTCTAAGATTTCCTCCTCTTAGATTGTTTTACTTCACTATTAGATTGTTTTACTTCTAGATTTCTAGTATATCAATGGCTCTTTGGAATTATAAATAACGATATCAATAATAGTTATATGGGTAAGCTCTAAGATTTCCTCCTTTTAATTTTTAAATTGTCCACTTTTTTGGCAACTGGATGAATAGGAATTAGGGATATTTGGAACAGGGATTACTAGCATGTAAAAGGCTTGTATATTGTGACTATTGTGACTTTATTATGTAGCAAGTGGCTACTATTTCTGGTTGGTTAAGTTATGCCGGCTCAATTTGTTACTCAGGATATTCATTTATCTCTTAACTAAAGCCATTAATCTGTTTATTTGGGCTGCTCAAGGTGTTTAGCCTATTGTGATTGCATATTCTAATCCTTGCTGCTGCTTTCTATCCACTCTTTCTTTTCTTTTCTTTTCTTTTATCTTTTATTTTTTTATTTTTTTTATTATTTATTTTTTTCCCCGGTTCCAAAGGCACTTCTGCTATGGCTCCTATCGAAGATGATATAAGAGCATTAATAATGCAGCAGGCTTCATATTAAATTAAATACTTACATGAAAACATGCCCTGCCATAAATGTGTTTGCTGTGCCAATAGTTCTCAGATGTTATTTTGAAGGGAGAAATGTTGTGAATCGTTAATTGTTATGCCTTTTCTCTGTTACTAAATCATTCATGTTTAAATTTGATTTGATTCAGTTATTTTGGCTAAATATGGAAGGGTAAGGCATGTAGACATTGTTGCGAAGAGATTCTCTGAATTGTGTCCGCATCTATCTCTTAAGACGTGAATAAATTGTGAGGACCTATAAATCCTCTGACTTCACACACTTCCATATGAGGAACTGGGAAGAAAAGAGAAATATGGAACAAGGGAAGAAGGAATCAAAGAGYATATTGTTGACATTTGACGGAACCTTACTTCAAGGAACTGGTTCCAACTCTAATCATTTTCATCGAGCGTTCTCCTATACTTTTCTGCAAGTCTTTGGAATCCATGGTACCACAGATGTTATTCGTGTGCTTTATTCATGACCTATTTTTTGAGCACTATGTCTTATGCTGGAGTTTATACATGTCCTCATTCCTATTCTCTCTTTTTTCTGTTTGATTAAGTTAATTATTGTTGGTAATTGGTCCTAGTAACCCATTGTAAATTCACTATAGCATAGTTTTAATTTATTATGTAGTGAACTAAGTGTCGAGTCATAGTGATGTAGGGTTTGATATTTCCCTCTTAATTACTGAATTTGATTGTATTAGACTTATAACTGCTTATGTTAGTTCCTAACTTCCTACAAAGCTTAAGTTCCCAAAGGCTAATTTCTTGCTCTTTTGGAGCATCCAAATGATCGAAAATTATTGCACAAATAGTCTTTGGTACACATGGCTCTAGGTGCACCTAGGATCATTGTAGATTCGTTGTTTCGTGCTTATTTGAGTTGATCATGACAAAATGATTCTGTAGAAAAAAAAAAAACATGAACCACAAATTTTGTGGCTACTCTTTGTATTAACTGATCTCCTACCCCGTTCTTTTAGGCTTAGTAGAAGTTAATCATGTTATTGATAGAAAATCATTTGTCTCCAGGCCCATAATGGATTGACTGATCGCGCGATTCTCGTGGGCACACTTGTCCACTATGGTATACCGACCGTATGAGATTGGTAGCTTTCTYCACTTCCTTTCCGTTGTATTTATATAATGTTCTGTTTGGCATTTGAGTTATTATAACTGGCCACTGCCTTTAAGTTTTAACTGACAGTTTTCTTGTTATATTCAAATTGGAAAATGTCTGAGTGGGAAACTTTTACATGATGAATTAATGGGACAGTATTTGGGTGACAATATTTTAGATTCAGTTATATTTTTATAGTTACCCTATAATCAACAATATAATGCGTTTAGCTGTTTGTCTGTCTGATTCTGTTGGTATGGAAGCCTCAACTAGCAGTGGGTTTAATTGTACATTTGTTCTTACATTGTAGACTGATGATCACGTTATATTTTATTTGTTTAATAAAAAAGTTTGATCACCTCTTTATATGTAATTTCCTTCTCTCTAGATAGTTCCATCTTGATCAATGTATCTATGCCCATGATAAATTAAATTAAAGTACTCTTTCCACCCTCAATACCTTTCTAAATGATAACTATAAACTTTTATATTGTTAATTGATTGAATGATCTATAATTTATTTTAGGATATATTTGATTGTTGTGGCAGCTTCTTGAAAGTTATAGATGATTATATGTAAACCTCGAGACAAAAATTCCTTACCTTAATTAARTAGGCTTTCGRTTGAATCTGTCTCCGGACTTCATGCTSTAAATTTMGGTTTGTCATTCCCRCTCCTTGGACAGTAAGGAGTCCAGRTCCTTGGACAGTATTATATMTAATTTTGGTTGCTTCTTGAAAGTTATAGATGATTYTATGTAATTTTGGTTGCTTGTTCAAGCAATRYTGAATCGGRCAATCAATCGAAGGCTTAGTCCCATAAAYATAGATTTTTGTACAAAATTTATGTGAATCAATATGAGTGATGCCAGAGTTTTTTTTTCTTTGTTTCAAGGTTGGTCCGAATTTGTTGACAAAGTCTCAGGAGAATGGGAAGGATTTGGAGCAGACTTCACAGCTCAAGGAACACCTATTGAACTTCCTGAATTAGTAGTTCCTAGAGCATTTAGAGAGTGGGAGGTTAATTGTATATTATGTTTAGTTAATTCATCATATGTAAAGATATTGTGTAAAATGTTTTTTGTATAGTAAACCAATGGTAAAATCCAATGCAATTTCCTTTAGTAGATGTACAAAAGCTATTTGAGAACCAGAGTGTATATTTGCACTAGTTGGGTTCCTTTTTTTAAATTTCTTTATATTAAATTACCGACCGACTAGCGGTCGGTAACCCAGAAATTTTATATTGTCATAGTGCAATATAGCTTTTACCGACCGACAAGCAGTTGGTAATGAGAAAAATTATAAAAAAACACATTACCAACCGCATATTCGGTCGGTAATACCGACCAATCCTATTTCGGTCGGTATTACTGACCGAATATGCGGTTGGTAAAATTATAAAAAAACACATTACCAACCGCATATTCGGTCAGTAATACCGACCGAAATAGGATTGGTCGGCCGACCGAATATGCGGTCGGTAATGTGTTTTCCCCTCTAATTTTCTGTGGAGGGAAAAACATATCACCGACCGAATAATCGGTCGGTATTATCGACTGATCCTATTTTCGGTCGTTAATACCGACCGATTATTCGGTCGGTGAGGGGTTTTTCCCTCCAATTTTTTGGTCGTGTAAAATAGTCAAGAATCGGTCGGTAATCGGTCGATAATACCTCACCGACCGATTTTCGGTCGGTAATCCTATGATTACTGACGATCCTTATTCCGACACCTGCTGCCGACCGATTTTCGGTCGGTAACCTCGGTCGGCCGAAGCCAATTTTCTTGTTGTGTATTTTGAACTTCATTAGACACATTAGGGGAGAAATAAGTAGTAGATTTTGAATGACTCACACGTTGGCCAGAAGCATCAAAGAACCTCAGAAGACATTCCATGATTATCTCAGCTTAATCAATAGAAGCCTCCGCGAAGAGCATGATTTCATCCGCTAAAAAGAGGTTAGATTATAGAAAGCCATTACGACTTTTCTTGATGGGTCTCCATTTGCGTGCAATAACGACTTCTTCAATTATTTGATTAAGCCTCTCCATACATAACACAAACAAATACCAAGATAACAGTGTAAGGATCGAAAGGGGTCACTACGACACCCACAATGTCACACAATCAAGACAACCAACCAATTACTCAACCAAACAACCCAAATTATCACACAACTAATGACCTAGATAAAATCAGCAATATTGCAGTACCAAAACAGCAATAAAACAATACCAATTGAGCAATTAATCAAGCGGAAATAATCACAAACAACACACACAAATTATACGTGGAAAACCCCTTCAATGTGAAGGATAAAAACCATGGGACCTCTTGAGGAGTCCACCCTAACTTCTCTTATTAATAAATTGAGGGYAAAAGAACCCCAAATCAGTCTAACAAGGATTCACAACCCACCAACAATCARCAAGAATAATAAGAGATAAACTAGAACAAAAGAGGTATAGAATTCACCAAAAACAACAGCTCTGTTCAAACCAGAATTCCGACCAAACCAGACCTCACAGAGACGATCCAACCGTCCAAAATGAAGCCCCAAATTTCAGGAACAAGCTGTCCAAATTTAAGCAAAATCGGACCATGGGAACACCTCCGATCAAGCAGTTGATCAAAACTGCACAGGCTGAAAAACGAAAATAGCTGTGGTCTTTTCTTATTCTATTTCTCCTGTTTTGGTTCGTGAATGTGTTGAAAAATGCTAACCACTCTTTCTGATTTCTTGCAGCAAGTAATAACACCAAAAGCTTGTCTTAGAAGCCAAAGCACCCAAAGAAAAATGGACCCAAAAAATAGAACTTGGAAATCCACAAATAAAAGGCCCAAAAAAATATAACATCCAAAAGCAATGTAAAAATTGCACAAATGGGCTGGACCCATAACAATCTCCCGCTCCAGCCCAACACGGGGGAGATGAACATGCTTCAAACATCACTTGAAGCTCATTCCCGTAAACTTGCTACAAACATCAAGCTTGCTTTGAGGAACCACCTTTGTCAACATATCCGCACCATTCTTGTTAGTGTGAACTTTCTTCAGTTTCATCTTCTTCAACTCAATCACATTCCTCAACCAATGATATCGAACATCAATATGCTTGGTACGAGCATGATACATAGAGTTCTTACTCAAATCCATAGCGCTTTGACTATCACAAAGTACTACATACTCACCTTGCTTCAAACCCAAATCTTGTAGGAACCTTTTCAACTAAAGCAGCTCCTTGCTTGCTTCCATAGCTGCTATATATTCTACCTAGTCGACAAAGCCACACACTTTTGTAACTTGGATTGCCAAGAAATGGCTCCCCCTGAAAATGTGAACACATAACCTGAGGTAGACTTTCTACTATCAAGATCACCAGCCATGTCTGCATCTGTATATCCCTCAAGAATAGGTTTGCCACCTCCATAACACAAACAAAACTTGGAAGTGCCCCGCAAGTACCTGAAGATCCACTGCACTGCTTCCCAGTGAACCTTACCCGAATTGGATAAGTATCTACTCACAACACCAACAGAATGTGCAATATCTGGTCTAGTACACACCATAGCATACATCAAAGAACCAACAACAAAAGAATAAGGAATAGAAGACATACATGCTTTCTCCTTCTCTGTTGTAGGACAAGCTCTCTTACTTAGCTTAAAATGTGATGCGAGTGGTGTACTAACTGGCTTAGCATGCTTCATATTGAACCTTTCAAGCACACGTTCAATATACTTCTCTTGAGATAACCACAACGTCCTAACCTTCCTGTCACGAGCAATCTCCATACCTAAGATTTGCTTTGCAGGACCCAAATCTTTCATGTCAAATGACTTAGACAAGTCTTTCTTCAGCTCACTAATCATCTTTGCATCTTGTCCAACTATCAGCATAGCATCCACATACAAAAGAAGGATAATGAATTTATCATCAGGGAACTTTCTGAAATACACACAAGGATCTGCAGAAGTCCGTTTATAACCATGACTAGTCATAAATGAATCAAATTTCTTGTACCACTGCCTTGGTGCCTATTTAAGCCCATAAAGACTCTTCTTCAACTTGCAAACAAGTTTCTCTTTCCCCTTTTCTTCAAAACCTTCAGGTTGTTCCATGTAGATTTCTTCATGCAAGTCACCATGTAGAAAAGCAGTTTTCACATCAAGCTGCTCCAACTCAAGATCAAGACTTGCAGCTAAACTCAAAATAGTTCTGATAGAAGTCATCTTGACAACAGGAGAGAAGATCTCATCAAAATCAATGCCCTTTTTCTGGTTGCATCCTTTGACCACCAAACTGGCTTTTCTCTTCACAATCTTCTCACCATCTTTCTTGTTCTTGAAAACCCATCTATTTTTCAAGACTTTCTTGCCTGTAGGAAGCTTTACCAACTCATAAGTTTGATTCTTCAACAAAGAATCCATCTCCTCTTTCATAGCCTCGAGCCTCGAGCCAAAGATCCTTGTCTTCACTAGACAACACTTCTTGGAAACTCTCGGGCTCCCCCTCATCAGTGACTAGGATATACTCTGAGCTGGGATATTTTGAAGAAGGTTTACGATCTCTGGTTGACCTTCGAACCTGTACATCTTCCATTGCTGGGGTAGGTTGCTCCCCCTACTCAAGAACCTCTTCTTCATGTGGTTGAGCATCATCAGGAGCATCATCAAACTGTGGTACATCACCATCATCATCTGGATGTACCTCCTCAACACCATCAAGTGTTGTTTCAACGTTCTCAATAGGAACCTGATCAATAGGAGTAGAAGTAGGAACAAGAGAAACATCATTAGTATCAGCTACCAAATCTGAAGTAGTAGAATACCTAATACCCAGAAGCTCTACACCAATCTCGTGCTCAAAGAATACCACATCTCTGCTTCTCACAACCTTCTTCTTCTCTGGATCATAAAGCCTAAAGCCATACTCTTCATCACCATACCCAACAAACACACATGGAGTAGTCTTAGAATCAAGCTTTGACCTCTGCTCTTTCGGCACATGCTTGTATGCCTTGCATCCAAAGACTCTAAGATGTGAATATGTGGGATCACTTCCCTATCAGGCCCAAAGGAATAGATGGAGATCGATTGATCAAGTAAACTGCAGTTTGAACTACCTCTGCCCAAAATGACTTAGGAAGATCTGACATCCTCAACATGCATCTCACCTTTTCAATTATTGTTCCGTTCATCCTCTCTGCAACACCATTATGTTGAGGAGTGCCAGGAACTGTCTTCACATGTCGAATGCCAAAGTGTGAGCAACATTGTTTGAACTCATCAGAAGTGTACTCACCACCATTGTCAGATCGAAGACACTTTAACTTCCTTTCGGTTTCCCGTTCTACCATGGCGTGAAATTTCTTAAATGTTACCAACACTTGACTTTTATTCTTCAACATGTAAACCCATGTCTTTCTTGTAGCATCATCAATGAAAGTGACAAAGTATCTATTGCCACCAAGAGACTCTACCTCAATGGGACCACAGACATCGGAGTGCACAAGTTCCAACTTGCCTTGCCTCCGAGTAGACTTCCTAGAAAAAGAAGCTCTATGCTGCTTTCCTGCTAAACAACGATCACATGGGTCAAGTGAAATTGTAGTATTAACAGGAATGAGTGTTTTACCTGCTAGACATTTGATGCCTTTATCACTCATGTGTCCCAATCTTTTATGCCACAAATTAGGAGAATTCTTCTCTTCCACTGCATTGAGCTCACTAGAACATACACTCAAATATGTCTTGAAAAGAGCAACACAACTCGTCACGTGCAACTGTCATAGAACCCTTAGACAATTTCCACTTGCCATCTCCAAAGGTATGTCGAAAGCCTTCTTGATCAAGAACATTTGCAGACAAGATATTGAGGCGTAGATCAGGAATATGGCGCACATTCTTCAATGTAAGTATGCACCCAACACTAGTCTTCACACGAATATCACCTAACCCAACAATGCTTGCTGAGCTCTAGTTACCCATCTTGACACTACCAAAATCACCAGCTTGGTAGTTCATGAAGTACTCCCTTTGAGGAACACAATGGTATTGATGTATTGTATTGATATATGGTTTTTCCCTCATTCTCTTGCTATATTGAATGGTTTTTGGCCTTCTTAAGGCCCTCTTTGCTACTAATGTTGTTTGTTAAGTGTTTGAGTAAGTTTTAGGTTGCTTCCATTGATTTGGAGTGATTTCGGGACTTATTTGCAAGCACTATGGAGTTTCAGTAGAAGTGGCAAGGAGCTCGGAGTAGAGCGACACAAAGAAGTTGATACATGTTGACTCTTTCGAACATAAGTTATGTTTCGTTCGTCGGATTGGTGCGATTCCAGCTGCATAGGTCACATGCGTGATTTGGACCACCGGAGCTCGAGATATGGCCTCTAGAAGACGGACAATTCAGCCTGCCTTAAGTGGATCCGATCCGATCGGATCGAGGCTCGATTTCTCATTTAAGTCGACTTTTATATTGGCTTTTAATGAAGGGCAAGATTGTAATTTAGCAAGCTTAGTTTAATTTAGAAAATTTCTGATGTTTAAGAGGATTCAAATCCTAATTCTATTATTATCTTTTATTCTATCATTAATTTGAAAGGAGAAAAAGAACCCAATTACGTATTATTGTGAAGAACCCTAACTTTGGCTTTTGAAGAGAATTCATTCAATCATTCATCAATTGCAATTATTCTTTGGTAATTATTTCCTTCTTTAATTTGTTTTCTCATTGCTTTCAATTGTTATGCTTTTGATTATTGCTTTTAATTGTTCTAGGTTTTTGATTATTGCTTTTAATTGTTCTATACTTTGATTATGTCTTTCCCAATCGCAATCATCATGTTTAATTCAATTATGAGCGAGTAGTCTAATTTCTAGAGCGATTGGGGATCTATAGCAATATGATTGATTTATAATTGGTTTGATTCAATTCATGGCTTGGCTTTTAATCAAATTCCTATTAGATTGTTATTCATGTTAATCAATTTCGTAGGGCCCGACTTAATTGCTTAATCTGATTAGTCACAAGTCTCTAGATCTAGCGATTGAGACTTAGAACAAGATCAACATCAATAGGTAGAATGAGACTTTCCTAGGTCGAGAGATACGGTTAGGAGTAGTTCTATGGTTCAATTGATTCGAGAGAGCTTTGACCCTGTTTGATTATGCCATGTGATGAATTGTTGATGCCAATTTACTGTTAATTACAACTATAGTGAACCATAGCTCTAGATTCTTTAATTATATAGCTTAATCCCTTTTGATAACTGTAGGGCTTCGGCCCGCCTTAGGGGGGCGTGACCTCAGCTTCAGTGTCATGGAATTGAGCCATGGAATCCGCATGTGAATGCGTTGGGGTGTGTTGTCGAATTGAGGGGATCGCCACCGTGCCTATATAGGTTATTCACGGACGCCCGAAACATTGGTGCCAAACTAGTGGCCCCACAAATAGGTCCAGTAACCAAAGTGTGGGTTCGGGGACATGGTACGGATTGAATCAGTAACCCAATCCGCCCGCATGTAGCGGCCTCTACTCGGTCTCATTGTAGTTCCATAAATCATAACAATTGAATTCAAAGAGCCTATTGAATTGATCTTGAAAGCGCACTAATCTAATATTATTAGGTGAGTTGCTATTATGTACAAACAATGACTTCTATAATGGACAAGGCGATCGCTTCATTGTTAGTCAATATTAACAAGGTGCTTAGAAAACCGGTCGTCCATGATTATCTGACTTTAATGTGATACGCAATTGAATTCCGGTCTTGTTTAAGCAGCATATACAAGTGTGATAGGATATATATATACAATATGGATACATCCACCATGAGAAATACATAAATATGAAAAACCATATATAATATATGTACGCCATCCTCACCTTGTCACTGCAATCAAATTATTGTTAGTTTAAATCGAATAAAACGATTCGTTGAAGATGGCTATACAAAACACAAAGAGAATGTTAGTAATGACTAGCAACAATAAACATAACAATGAAAATAAAAGGTACAATGAAATTAACGAAAGTGAAACATTAACCCTATTTATTTACATGAATCAAATAAAAAGTGAGTTTCTA
The DNA here is from genome assembly GCA_008642245.1 of Bassia scoparia. Lineage (NCBI taxonomy): Eukaryota > Viridiplantae > Streptophyta > Magnoliopsida > Caryophyllales > Amaranthaceae > Bassia > Bassia scoparia. The sequence continues at coordinate 3,800 of SNQN01004532.1, read as the reverse complement.
CATTGTGTTGATTTAATTGAAACTCGCAATAATAATTAGTCAAATTAAAAGTGACAAAAGGAATTAAGTAGAGTCAAAAAGATGTTTTAGGTGAGTAATCTCAGATTTATACCTTGATTTCACTTGTTGAATCGAAACAGAATCGATGCTTAGAACTCAAGAACGAATGTATTTAGAGTATGAGAGAGTGAGAGAAAGAATACGCAAGTTAGAGAAGGGGAGAGATAGAATAGACGTGTGTCCGGAATGAGCAAGGCAGGCACGTATTTATAGGCACGAGGGGAAAACGAGGAAACAAACCCTGCGTATATACGCAGGAGAGCTGCGTATATACGCAGGTCCTGTGTATATACTCTCCGCGTATTTTTGATTTCCTCCGATTCTTATTTCCATAATACGTGATTTGCCTTGATTCGACGCACCTAGACACCCTTGCTCTCCAAGCAAGGAGTTCTAGAGTGTTCTAGAAGGTTCCACGTATTTCCGGAGTATTTTTTGTGTATTTTGTATTTTTTTGTATTTTCTGCGTATAAAAACTTATAAAAATCATAGAAAAATGTAGAAAAATCAGAAAAATAATCTAAAAATACTGGTGAGCTCAGAAAAATGTGAAGAGTGTGATGAAAAGTGGAAATTATGGAGATCACCAATATAAATTATTTTAAAAAATCCTAAAAATAGAAAAGAAAACCTAAAAATAGAAAATAATTAAAATAAATAAAAGAAAATGTTTTTGCCCCTTTTATTTGTCCTTTGCTCAATAGTTCCGAGTATGACATCACGTATTTCCAACTTTTGTGAGTTCAAAGCATCTTTTCTAAGTCGAAACAATCGCGAGACGCGGTATGTTTCATCACTGATTACTCTTTTGGGGAGACATTTTCAGGTGTCTACAATAATCGTTGTCATTAGTTCTAGTTGATCACAATCACAAATCAATTCATCTCTTGTTAGTTTAGATGCTTTTATTCAATTAGTCAGTAGTAGTTGTTTCCTCGTGGATACGATCCTGTTACCACTAGCTGCAGGTTAGTTCTAATAGGTAATTTTGATAGGTACGCGACAAGCCTGTCAAATTTTGGCGCCGTTGCCGGGGAAACGGCTTAATTATTGATTATTTGTTTGAGTCTAGACTATTCCTTTTGTAATTGTCTTGAAGAACGATTCGTTGTTCTTCAGGACAGTACTTACGATCGTTGCAGTTTGCTTTTGTGTATGCGCAGGTCTTCCCGAACTGGGAGTTTGATTCCTTACGACCCAGAGGTGGAGCGCACGTATCATAGACGAGAGAACTCCGTAAGGCGATTGGATTTCTCAGATTCTTCCATCTCTCGTCAGTTTTTGAATCCTCTATACAAAATTGATCTAGAGGAAGGGGAATCACATTTAGTGAATAACGAAGTAGTCCCATCTGATTCTGAAGATATGTCTCAAGAACGATCTCTTATGGACTACTCTCAGCCTAGTCGGAATGAAATTCCGACAGGCCAGAACATGCCTACTCTAGAGGCAGCTAACTTCGAAATCAAGCCTGCGTTGTTGAATATGATAAAGCGCAATCAATTTGGAGGAAATGCAACTGAAGATCCTAATTTGCATATCTCTAATTTCCTTCAGTACTGTGGCACTATTAAGCATGCAGGAGTTGAGCCTAATCAGCTTCGTGTTATGCAATTTCCTTTCTCATTGCGGGACAGAGCTCGATTATGGCTGAATAGTCTTGATGCAACCGCTTATGCCTCATGGGATGCACTCTCACTTGCGCTCTTCAAGAATTACTATCCTCCGGAGAAGACTGCACAATTGAGGAGTCAAATCACGAACTTTAAGCAGGACTTTGATGAGACTTTACATGAAGCATGAGAGCGTTATAAAGAACTACATCGTGTTTGTCCTCATCATGGTCTGGAGAAATGGCTCTTGGTTCAGACCTTCTATAATGGTTTGAACAGTGAATCTCGTATTATTCTCGATTCTGCAGCAAATGGGAGGTTCATGAGTCAAACAGTCAATGCTGGATGGAAACTGATTGAGGAGATGGCCAATCACAATGCTCAATATGGCAATCCTCGAGGTGTGACAAAGAAGACGGGCAAGCATGAGGTCGATCAGATCACTTTATTAGCAGCTCAGATATCAGCCATCAATCAGAAGTTGGATGGCATAAAAAAGAATCGACCAGCCTCAGTTGCAGCTGTTTCAAGCCCGAGTGAGAAGTACCGTGATAACTGTGGGGAAATGGGGCATCTAACTGGTGGATGTCAATCTCCTATGGATCAAGTATGCGCGTTTCAAAACCGTCCCAACAATCCATACTCCAACACATACAATGAAGGCATGAGAAGTCATCCATATCTGTCTTCCAAGAGTAACAATGTGTTGAATCCTCAACCAGTTTCACAGCAGCCGTAGCAACAATAGCAATATCAGCCTCGATATCAGCCCGCTCATCAGAAGCCACAGTACAACTAGCAGCAGCAGCCGCAATAGGCCCCAGTAGCTGATTCGGCCATTGCTGAGTTGAAAAATATGATGATTCAGATGCAGAAAGATCAGCAAGCTTCTATGATGCAGTTTCAAACACAAGTCCAAAGAGATATTCAATCCTTAGTAACTCATAATAAGCAATTGGATACTCAAGTGGCGCAATTGGCTGCATCTAATGCACAAAGGCAGCAGGGTGCCCTTCCTTCACAACCGCAACAGTCGAAGGATAGTCAATGCGATCACCCTTCGCAGTGGCACTAGTTACGTAGGTCCACCCATGCCCTCAGCTGCTGATGGCCCTGAGAGTGCATCTTAGGAAGCTGTTGTAGATGCTGAGAAAGCAGAAGATGGAGAAGAAGGGAAAGAAATTGATGCAAATGCAGAAAAGAAGGAGGAGTCAGTGAAAACGCCTCCTATTGTGGTGCCCCTATTCAGCTGCGTTTTCCAGCTAGAGTAGCCAAGAAGAAGCAGGACTAGCAGTTCAGCAAGTTCCTTGATGTGGTAAGAAATCTGCAGGTAACTGTTCCTTTCACTRARTTAKTAACTCAAGTTCCYTCTTATGCTAAATTTTTGAAAGACATGTTGACTAAAAAGAGGGAGTTTAATGCGGTGGAGACTGTTGCTTTTACTGAACAGTGCAGTGCTATAATTCAAAATAAGTCTCCACCAAAGCTGAAAGATCCTGGAAGCTTTTCTATTCCATGTGATATAGGGTCTTTGCATATTGACAAGGCATTGTGTGATTTGGGTGCTAGTGTTAGTGTCATGCCTTTGTCAATCTGCAATAAACTTAATATGGGAGATCTTAAATGCACTAGTATAACTCTGCAGATGGCTGAAAGATCCTGGAAGCTTTTCTATTCCATGTGATATAGGGTCTTTGCATATTGACAAGGCATTGTGTGATTTGGGTGCTAGTGTTAGTGTTATGCCTTTGTCAATCTGCAATAAACTTAATATGAGAGATCTTAAATGCACTAGTATAACTCTGTAGATGGCTGATCGTTCTGTAAAGTATCCCATGGGTATTTTAGAGAATGTCCCTGTTCGTGTGGGTAAGTTTTACATTCCTGTAGACTTTGTTGTCCTTGACATGGATGAGGATGCCCATATTCCGATCATTTTAGGTCGACCCTTCCTTCATACGGCAGGGGCGATCATAGATGTGAAGAATGGAAGGCTTACTTTGACTRTTGGGGATGACAAAGTGGTTTTCAATCTTTCTAGTGCACTTAAGAGTCCCATGCTAGAAGCTTCCTGTTGTAGTATCGATATACCTGATTTTGTTGTTCAGGATAACGTTCCTCGATCTC
>SNQN01004531.1:0-42623 GCA_008642245.1 Bassia scoparia | reverse complement strand
AATTTACAATTCAATGCATGAAAGACAATATTGAAAAAATTCATTATTAGTTTCATAATATACACCCCATACTTATAATGACTACTCATTGAAAAAATAATATTTATAACATATATATTATATATATAATATATTATATATATATATATATATATATATATATATATTATATATATATATATTATATATATATATATATATATATAATAAATATTATATATATATATATATATATATATATATAGTGTGTTGTGTGTATATTACCCAAAACTTTTTGATAGCTGAAAAAGTTAGTAACAAACATAACGAACATGAAAATATTAGGGTAAAAAAACTACTATAAGATGGAATAGAGATTCCATACGCATAACAATAGTAACATTGTAAATTATATAATTTATAAAAGGTACGGAGTACATAATTCAATTACTACTACACTATAAAAATAATGTAGATATCAAGATTTTATGCACGTGATTCTCATACATTAATATATGTTTCGCACTTGTGGCTCATTTGAATTTTACAATAACAATGAAAGAAATATGAAAGAAATATATTGACATTGTAGAAAAGTATTGTGCTTTTTGAATGTTTAAGAATGAAAGTGAAATTGTATGTGTTTTATACAATGGAGGTATGCAAGTTATTGTTTAACCAACCTATTTATAAAAATTCATTATAAGTTACATAATTTGTGTTCAAATTCATAATATGGTATACAATTGTATCCAAATTCATAATGAAATACATAATTAGTGTCTAAATTCATTATAAATTATATTAGTGTCCAAATTCATTATGTATCAGTTTTATATTATTGTCATTTGATTGATTGACATGTAATTGGAATTTGACATTGAGTAGATTGATTTTTTATTTATTATTTTTTCAAAGACAAACTTTGAATGTGGCAGCCACATTATAACTGTACCGTGTGGCCTTGTATTTAAAAGCCCATTAAGCAGCACATAGACGGATGGCCCATTTAACGCGCATAACGGACTCCCGGTTAAGTGTTTTGGTGGACTAACGATGGAAAATTTAGTGTAGTTATAACGTACAACCAGTTATACTATTAAATTTGTGCACTAAGTATATGTCTCACATTATTATTCGTCAATCTATATTAGTTAAGCACAATTTTTTCCTTATATATTATATTTCTTTATTTTAACATACTTCATATTTGACTAACGATGAACGAACAACTAAAAACCATTGAATTATTGATATAAGAAAAAACATGCGAAAATCTATAAATATTTATTTGTTTGCCACGCACGCATCGCGTGCAAAAAATACTAGTTATAAACAATTGTAGCATTGAAATGTAAAAAAACAAAAATCACCCGTGCTTGGCACGGGCTAAATACTAATTTAAATATTTAATTAGTAACAATTCAAAGTTCAAACGTTGAATTCTTCCGCATACTTTGAGTGTTTGACACTTAAGTGAGTCAACTAAACAATTAACCCTCTTTTAAAGGTAAAAAAAGAAAAAATTCAAAATGAATACTGTATTAAAAAATACATTTTCGCTTTTTTCCCCATTACCTCATCAGTCATCACCACAAATCATCCTCAAAAATCAAAATTCCGAAAATTTAAGTTTGTTTCTCTCTAATCGCTTCCAATGGCGTCTCTCCTCCGCATTTTCTCTCTCCTCCTAGTCGCAACCACCCTCTCCGTCGTCGTCTCAGCTCGGCCCTTCCACCCCTGTAACACCCTCATCATCTCCACCTACTCCTTCTCTCTCCTCCCTCAAATCCCCAATTCTGACTCTAACCCTAACCCTAATCCCACTTTCACCATTCATCAGAATCGCCCTCGATTCATCTTCGTCTCCTCCGATCTCCGTCCCTACACTCGCCACCACCACCACTTCCGCCACCGCCGATTCATGGTCAACCCCCTCGCAATCTCCCACCATTCCCACCAATTGACCAAACAAGCGCCTGAATCGGAATCCTTCTCCTCTTTGAAGGATCGCACCAAGGATATTCTCAGCGTTGTTGCCTCCCTCGTTTTTGGCGCCGTTTGTGGAGCCCTCACTGCTGGCACCATGTACCTCGTTTGGTTGATCTTTAACCACCGTAATGATGAGGCTTATCGTTCTTTGGATGGGTTTAATTCTGACAGTGATAATGATGGTGATGATGATATCTTCAATCCTAAGAAGAAAGGGTATGTTGCCATTCCTGCTGCTCCGGCTAAGGCTGTTGTTGATTCCACCCCTGCTGCTGCCCCCGCTGTGGCGAAGGATTCTGCCTGATTTGGGGTAATCTGTTGTTTGTCTCGAGTTTTTTTAAGAAAAAAGAAAATTTAAAATTGAGGTTATTAGTATGTAACATAAATGTATGAATGAAAGAATGGAATTGGATATTGTTGATGGATTTCATTCACTGTTAATGATGATACTTTCCTATATGTTATATGATATGATAACTACTGTAATATTTCGTGTTCTTTTAGTGATTATGTTCTTCAATATGGTGGCCTTGGTGGGTATATGTGATTTTCTAATAGATGTTGGAATAATGATGAATAAATATACTTCGTAGTATTCATTAATGTCATTAATTGATACAGAGTTAATGGCACGGTTAGTAGTGTAATGCTTGATAATTGAATGGTGAATAGGTTTTTGAGCTTTGCTGAATGTTTTCTGTTGCCTCTGTGATTGTTTGATGCAAATTTATGTTTGTTTCAACTTAGGAAGATTAGATGAAACAAGTAATAATTMATCGGTGTCTTGTGTGATTGATGACATTAGTGTATTTGAATCATATAATTTCTGTTGAGTTGCTGTAGAAAATATTTATAGCTTGCATATTGGATGAAATGGGCTTTGAGGTTTAAGGTTGTTCATTTAGTTGCATTCGTTGACTAGTGTGTTAAGTGGGTGAATGCCATAACCCATAGCAATTGAATATATAAGATTATTTTTTGTTACAAAAACTAGGGGTATTGCTGCTCTTGATCGACGTCAATTATTCAGCCTTTAGAAAGAGGTATTAGAACTTTGGTGTGGCATTGTTGAGCATTCTGCTTCAAATCTTTTTTTGAAAGGAAGGGTGAATATGGTATCGTCAATTATCACTGTATTGTTTACGAATCCTTAATGTCGGTTTTTTTTTATTTTTTTTTTAATAAAAAAAATGTCGATTAGAATACCCTAGTGGCTCGAATTGTTAGTTTTTATTTATTTACTAATACCATTGCTAGTGTTGGTACTTGATCAGTTGACCATGCATTATGTCTAGAAAGGGTACTTGTAAGTTTGTGAGTTTGGTGTTATATCATTCATGGTTGAGCTTTCTTTTTCAAACGATTCTTCCCGAAAGGGTGAAATGTAATGGCATTTTGTCACGCTCTTTTTCTTGGTGTGTTTGGGATTTAAATCTGTCAGTGTATCCATTTACTTAAATCAGGTAGTCTATATTCGACATCATTCTTGAAAAATTGCTGCTGCTTGGCTTTACATGAAAAGAAAATATTGTTTCTTAGGATTTTGTTCTTCCACATGATGTATTGGCTTTCATTGTCGTTTTCGTTAATGTAGTTCTTTACTTCATATCCTCACTCAGCCTTCAGTTAACCTTATCAATATACTTTGACATCTAAAAGGAGGCTTGGATTTTGGGCGATTCTTTAGCAGTTAACAGAGGTGATTATCAAATATTTTAAACAGAGACGAGACTGTAATATTGTGCCCTTTTCAATATTATAGTAACCCCTTTTTGCTTTTTGTTGAATCACTGAGTTTCTAATGTTTTGTTAGTTTATCAATTGAATTTTATTTTTTTTATTTATGGTCTCAACCAAGTTTCAATTACAGCTTATAGGTGCAGTATAGTGTCTAGTTCTCAAATACTAGGATACTTTGATTGACACCAACAGTAATTTTCTAATCTCGTGTCATTTTAGTATCATCCTTCTTAAATAAACGTTTTGAGCCCTATCCTGTTTTCTTAAAAACACATCTAATTGTTGCCCCAAACCTAATTTTTTCCTTGTCGAGTTCGGGTCATCTTGTCATGTCATGTGATCTTTTACATACTAAAATACTCATAAAAAACTAGATGGAATTGCAATGTGTCGTTAGGCATTTTTGGCATGAATATCCTGAAGAGTTGTATGGGTTAGATTGATATAAACAACTGCTTGTAATTCATACTTATTCTGGAAATAATAATCAACTAATTCTCTCTCTTTTCTCTTTGTAATTTCTCCCTTTCTTCTCTCTTCATTTTTCTGTTTCTTAACCTGTTTCTTAATCTATTTTTTCTCTTCTCTTCAAATTTCATCTTAGATGAATATCAAACTTCTCTTAACTCTAACCCAACCCCTTTAATAAATATGCCGTGTCATATACTCATGTCAACATGTGTACTTAAACGCGCCAACACCCTTGACCCAAACCTATTGTAATGGGTCAATTATAAGTGGAGTTGGTGGGTTGTGTCAGTTTTACCACATCTAATCGCAACAAAGAATTTTTTTTTCCCATCTTTTGATGCTTGCTATATGCAACCCTAATCTACCTACATGTAGTTTCCTAAGTATCGTACCGGACTACATGTTATTCACTGTTTTTATTTTTTTCGTCTTTATGAACTCGTGAAGTGTATGGTTGGAGCTTTATTTGAGCYATTAGTATTATGATTCAAGTATTCAACAAGTCAAATTTCTTGCTTTGTAACTTCTCAGTGTTAATGTATTGTGGAGTCTGTGACTAAGTGCTGGATGTATAGGAGTCGTAAAATATTGTATGTCTTCCTATTTTTAATATTCATAGTCCAGTCGATAATTGAGTTGCTTTTGGATACAAACTTATCAGCTTCTGTTTTTGTTTTTACATTTTGTGCTTTCCTATGTATATTTGTCATCAGTCACTGGAAGTCATTTTGCTTTACATTAGGCTAGCCTGATGCTAGCCCATCCTGCATGTCAATTGACAAAGTTTGAGCTGAAAACATCTTTGATCTGCTCTGTAGTTGATACTCCGGTCCCTGCCGCGAAGAGTTTAACCATTCAAGTAAGTTGGTCTGCTTTTTGAGGCTGCTATTGGGTTACACTGAGTGATTAGATTAGTGCAGTGTTTTGCGTCACATTTATGATGAAACAAAGTATAGAGTATAGAAATCTCATACACTTGATGTTTTGCTGTCTTATTACCCTTCTGGGATGTGCGGACTTGGAAAGTTCTAGGGAGATAACTGATGTTTAAGCTTTTGTATTCTTTCTGGTTTGGCATTTAGATTTAGGGTATGATTTTATTTTTGTTATCACTGTTGATTATAGAAACGAGGTTGAGATGATGATAGAGTATATATGCATTTTGCAAATGGATTCAAAATGGGTTGATCATGGAACATTCGAATTTAGAAGATTCAAGCTTTGATGTAACCCCCTCATTATCAAGGATCTTTATTTGGTACATTGGCCTTACCACTTTAAGTTAGATTAGTTGAAGTCAGATGATATTTGTAATATGATCGTTTGGTTGATTGTAGCTTTAGGCTTTGTTTGGTTTCCATTGGCAAATGACTACCCTTGAGAAATGAGAAATCTTATTTCACGGGAAATTTTTTCCCGAGGAATTAGCCACAAGTGATTGGTTGATACCATAGGAAATTCCAATTACTTGAGAGGGCTTGGTGACTTATTTGTCATTGTTGTGAGAATTGTCATTTCCTTTGAATTTCTAATTCTCATGTTCTTATTTCCTCTCAACCAAATAAAATCCGAAAACTCTATTTTTTTAGGAAGTTGTATTTTCATGGAAAATAAGTTTCAACCAAACAACACCTTGGTTGTCCTCAACTTAATTTGATAGGAGGTGGTGAGAGTGAGTGAGGAGTAACCGCATGAGTGAATGAGTGAGGGGTGTTATTTAGGGGTTTTTTTTGAAGGGTGATTTAGGGTTTATTTTGTTAAAAAAGATATTATTATTCATTTCGATTTTGGATTGAAAAATCTAAATCACCATATTCTTTAGTCGGAGYACTGAATCGAAATTGTGGGTCTAGTCTAGTCCAAATTCTGGTTTGGTCTGGACCAAATTCTAGTTTGGTCGGGACCAAATTCTGGTTTGGTCTAGATAAGTCTTGATGGGATTGCTCCTCACCCCTATGTACAACTATACAATCACAGATGATAAATCAAAAGTTTGTGAGTTAAGAATAAATTAGGTGTTTTGTATTTTTCTCTCGATTCCAAGAGATRTTGTGAATCTATGTTCAATTTTATTCCATGTGATTAGTGAGATGGAGAGAAATTGATGCCAAATAAGATAATGTTGCAATTAATGTGAAATAAGCTCKTTCTCATCCTTATGTTTTTGGTTTGGAAGTTCCATAATGTCGTCTAGATTTTTAATAAAGGAAAGTTCTCTTCTACTATGCCATTTGATTGATTTGATTCAAGTTCTTTGGTGCTCGCTGCGCTCTAAGGCCAAGTACGAGGTCAAACCGTCATTTTAGGATTAGTTTGAGGGAACAGAGCTCAGGTGAATGTGGGCTCTAATATGACACCTTTTCAGCTCGAAAAAAAAAATCTCAATTCACAATTTTTCTTAAAAACCCTAAACTTGATTAAAAATTGATTCTTTAGGGTTTTATCGGGGCATCAAAGTCAAAATGAAGGGAAAATATTATAAATGGGAAAAAAGGGGAAAAGAGGGGGAAATTTTGGGGGAGAAATGTATTTTATGTGTGGTCAATAATTGAAATCCAACCACAAGATGGTGGTCAACAACATATGTAGCATTTATAAAAGTTGGTTTCTGACAAAAACCCTTATATTGATTATATTAGTACAATAAATTATTTTTGTTCAAAAACATAGAAAGGTTAGATGATTCAATCCGAAGTTTTACTATATACTTGTTTCAACCCGTTGGGAGAGCAAAACACTTACTTGTAGGTTCGGGAATGACTTTCTCTTGATGCTATGAGTGAAAAGTCCAAGCTAAGGTAAGTGTGTCTCAAATCAAAGTCCAAGTGTCTTTCACCTTCCAATATTTACTTCACGAAACAAGCTCCCTTGGCACCTGCAAGAAGGCGAGGAATCCCTAAGGATTATCGCCCCTCCGACGCTCAAGTTAGAGTGTGAATGAGGAGAGGAGAGTAAAAGTATGACAAAGCAAAGACAAAGTATCTCTATTATATAAGGGAAGGGGGGAGGAAGATGGTGTCCCCCCTCTTAAAAGACCGTTATACCCTTAATGATTTTTAAAAAATATATGAATTGATATGTCTAAACTACCCTTTACTTATTATTTAACTAAAAATGAAAATTGCATGAATTTTGCGACTTAATTAATGAAAAAATAAATAAATAAATATTATCCCAAATTGAATTGAAACATATATATAATTATTTTGAATTTCAAATCATATTTACTTACAAAATAATGACATTTAAGACTAATTATTGTATTGTTGCTAATTATTAGGTATATAAATATTGTAATATGATACATACAATTATAATCATTTATAATGAAATACAAGTTTCACATGTCTAAGCACGCATCGCGTGCACATAAAAACTAGTAGAGTATTTAGAGTAAGTTTTAGGTTACTGATTGATATGATGTAATTGTATGTGTCTTTTTTGGGAAAAATGGTGGTATTTATAGACCTTCGTAGTTTGCTAGGATCGTGACAAGTGGCACAATCTTGACAATTTTGAGCCTAAATGGGCCTTGGGCTTTGAAGAAAGCCATTGTATTCAATATGTATTTATACGTGTATTCCTACTGTATGAACATATAGTTTTACGTATTTTTTTTTTATGAATTTACATGAACCGAAGGGCCAGGGGCCTTTGCTTTGGATTGGGCCCAATTTGAGGAAATCTGGCCCATCTTTATTTGGGCTACATCATTTGCCCCTCGGCCCAACCTGAGGGGGAGCCTAGGCTCGGACTTAGGTTGGGTCGAGTTAATCGTTGGAGTTTCCCAACCTRTAGGTTAGTGGAGGTAGGTGAAAAGTTTGGAGGAGAAAATTTAAAATTCAAAAAATTAACCTCCCCTATATAAGGAGGAGGGAGAAATGAAAAATTACTTTTCACTCTCACAATTTATTTCTTCTCCCAAGTTCACTTTCTTAGATTTTACTGCGATTTTCTTKTTTCGTGTCGTTTGCTATGCTATTCGAGGATTTCTGCTCGGCTAATCTTTCCATTCGGCAACCTTTGTACTCGGATTTTCTTCCTGCTCGGTTAACCTTTCTTTTCGACAGAGACTACACAGCTCCAGGTATTTTCCCTTTGCTGTCTCGTCCTTTGGTTTTTATTTGTACACTAGTTAATAAATGACATCTTCTTGTTCGTAGAACGATCTCGTCGGCATTAGTAGAAATAACAAGGGGTCTGACTCACCTATGGGGGTGAATCAGTCCCCGACTGAATCTAGGGTCTCGACACTCCCTGACCCTTCATCCGAACCTTATTTAAATTCCATACGTTTGTCCTATGGTGGKAAGTACAGGCAACAATGGAAAATCTCAATGATCTACCTACAATAGACCCCCGACATCCTATGTGMCGGGAACACACATGGGCAACTCCTCTCCAAACTCTTCGTCCAGGAGAGGAGATTCCACCGCCTGAGGAGTCGGTGAGAAAGACACAAGTGGAAGCTGTCAGTTCAAGCCAAGCGCCTCCACCTAAGCCTCGTCAATTCGAGGGTCCTCCTGCCGAGGAAGGTGAGAATTTTGATAAACCACTTTCTGCAATTCCCTTGGCAGTACACTTTCCTGATTACGCTTCTGTACTTACATTTGTCGAGTCTAGAGGTTTTAAACCACGCTTTTCCTCAAGTGCAGCAGCCGACCCTTCAGATGCCGAAGATAGTGCATCAGATGAAGAAGAGGAACAGGCTGCTCGTCCAGAACTCAGTGCTACAGAACTGAGAAAATGGTTTCCTACCATAAGAAGAGGACCAAATGAGCCGGCCCAGAATCTTCCGGTTTCAAATAAACCRCTTCACCTTGGACCTTTAGGAGCCAAAATCAGTAAAAAGTTCAGAGCCGAGACTCTACCTATGATGGCCGAGTTSAGGAAAGCCTACCACATCCCCAACAATTATGACTTTATTCTACCTGATTCTGATTCTGGTGACACCATTAGGGATTAACCACTTGTTACTTTGGAGTGTACCGCTCGGTTCTAGATTTTGGAGTCAGATTTCCCCTTCATCCTTTCATACTCTATCTCCTTGAATGCTATAACATTGACATTTGGRAATTGACCCCCATCTCTTGGCTCAATGTCATGACCTTCTTGGTCATCTGTGGCATGAAGAGAATGAAGCCGACCATAATGGTATGGCTGTACTTACATTCCRTGTCCAGGAACAGGGAGTCTGAGCCGGGATGGTATGTTCTTCAAAACCGAACAACATACRTAACTTTCTGGAACAAACCTTCCAAAATAAAAGACTGGAAGGAAAAAATTTTCTTTGTCAAGCCTGACACAGCTGTCTTCCTCCAGAAATAGAKCAATAATGCCCGAAACATGGGGGAGGTCAAAGTGACCGACAAGGTGACTGCCGAAGAATACTTGGTGAGGGACATGTTCATCAAGGTGAGGAGAGAATTTGAGTCGGAGAAACAGGAATGGGTGCCGGGTAACTGGATTGCCCTTAGAGATTGGTTATATGACCCACTCTTTTTATTTGCTGTCGGCCTTCGAAAGGTCAAAGCTTCAGGTAGAAATTATTATTATTTTTATTGCAAGTTTCTTTTGATTTCTTTGTTTTAGTTAACCATACAATGTTGTTTGCAGAGGACATAGACAAAATTAAAGCAAGTCTTCCAGCCGAGATGCAAGGGAACATGAATGCTGATGAGTTCCTGGACCTCTTGAAGAGGAAGAGAGAGGAGAAGAACCCGATTTCAAAGGTAACAGTTCTTCCTTCTTTTTAAATATTGAATAAGTAGTGTATAACCGAACCGAGTGTTGAAGAACCCTTCTCTAATCGGACATGTTTTTAATCAAAAGACAGGTTTTGACTATCGGCTCGGCAATATTCTGAAAAGAATTTCCTTAGCCGAGCCGATGGTAAAAAAACCCTTTTCTAACATAAACATGTGGAATAGCAAATGAAAATTTTGCTAAGTACCCATGATTGCAATCAATTGAGGGTTTTTGACTGTCGACTCGACAATATTCTGAAAAGAATTTTTCTTAGCCGGTCGAGTGTAAAAAACCCTTTCCTAAACCTAACATGTGGACTTAGCAAATGAAAACTTTTCTAAGTACCATGAATGCAATCAATTGAGGTTTTTTTACTGTCGAATCGACAATATTCTGAAGAAGAATTTTCTTAAGCCGTAGCGAGGGTGAAAAAACCCTTTTCTAAACACAAACATGTGGACTTAGCAAATGAAAATTGCTAAGTACCCATGATTGCAATCAATTGATGTTTTCGACGGTCGGCTCGACAATATTCTGAAAAGAATTTCTTAGCCGGCCGAGGGTAAAAAAACCCTTTTCTAAACACAAACATGTGGACTTAGCAAATGAAATTTGCTAAGGACCTATGATTGCATAATTGAGGGTTTTTACTGTCGGTCGACAATATTCTGAAAAGAAATTTCTTAGTCGAGCCGAGGGTAAAAACCTTTTCTAAACACAAACATGTGACATTAGCAAATGAAAATTGCTAAGTACCATGATTGCAATCAATTGAGGGTTTTCGACTTCGGCTCTGTAATATTCTGAAAGAATTTCCTTAGCGAGCGAGTGTAAAAAACCCTTTTCTAAACACAACATGTGGACTTTAGCAAATGAAAATTTGCTAAGTACCCATGATTGCAATCAATTGAGGGTTTTTGACTGTCGGCTCGGCAATATTCTGAAGAGAATTTCCTTAGCCGAGCCGAGGGTAAAAACCCCTTCTCTCTAATATGATTTTCATTGATTTTTTTTAACTTTATTGTTTTGTTTCTTGTAGACTCAAAGGGCTCCTTATGGAGCTGTTCAGAAGAAATTCGGCGATGCGAAGCCGAAAAAACCCCGGCAAAAAGGAAGGGTACTCCTATTGTCGGGGAGGAACCAAAAATAACAAAAAAAATTCAAGATGACCTTTGCTGCCGACCCAACAAAAGGGGCCGAGCAGCCTGCTGCCAAAAAACCAGGCGAGAAGGAGGATACTGTACCTTCTTCGGCTAAATCTCAGTCTGGGGGCACTCATCCAAGCATAAGCCCTCCAAGACTTCAAAGGATGACAATCATCCAAGCATTCTTCAAAATCTGCCGGTAATGAGGCAGTCAATATAGAAGCTGACAAGTCGGCTGAAGCTCCAGAAAGGAAGAAGAGAAAAAAGTCTCTTGCGAAGAAGAGCAAAAAAAGTAATTCTAAGGACTCCAAAAGTCCTTCAAATAAAGACGACCAGGAGAAGACGTTTCCTGAAGTTTTCATTGATCTGGAAGACACTTCTCCAGATCAACAATTTCCAGGCTCGGATTTTCAGGAGCCACCTTTCTATGTTGAAGAGGAGGAACCGAGGGGTCCTCCTCCTCACTTGATGTCGGAGGTTGACATTGCTGCTCGGCTAGTTCGTGACGAGATGGCCAATTAGGATCCTAAATATGTCGACTCCATTCATACATTCGACCTGATGAGGCAGGATCCTGCCTTTAATCTTTTTGCCTCTCAGGTCGACGAGGGCATCTACCAGCCACCTTCGGGTGAAGAACTTGCCGAGAGGTTTCCAGATGCTGAACTTCTGATCCATGTTCAAAAGGAAATCCTCGAAAAAATGCCAGAGGTGTCGAAACAAAGAATGAGGGAACACATTTCCAAGGGTGGTAAGTATTACCGTAATGTAGTAACAACCATTCGGTTTTCAGACGACACCGGTCCTTTTAACCCTTCTGACCCGTCGGTAATTGCCTTCCCTGTTTCAGTGAACACATCCTTGGAGCAYCAAGAAGAGGCTTTGGAGCACAGCARAGCTCCCTCCAGCTCGGAAGRCGACAGTGATTTGAAGTTCTCGGCCAAAGAGAGAACCAAAATGGCCGAGAAGATGCTGAAGGCGGTTCACCCTTTCTACCCCCAAACTCTTCAGGGGTGTGAACAAGGCTTCATCAGGCCTCTCAAACGAGACCTCATGGATGTAAGACTTTTTATCCTTACTTAACTTGTAGCTTACTTAAACTTGTATGTTTTCTAACTGATTTTTCTCGATTGTTCAGGAATTGGTTAGAGTGGACGACATTGAGCGAAGACTCTGCCGAGAGATCGAAGAGAGCAACAAGAATCGCAACTTTTCCATTATTGCCGAGGATTTCATGATGGCCCAAAAATCAATGGTTCGTTGTGAAAACTTAGTAGTTGAATGTGCCCTTCGTGAACGGATGGAGTCTCTTCGAAGCCACTCTGCCGAGGGTGACGACAGACTGTCTGCCGTCGTCACTGCCCTGGTCGGCTCTTTAAGGAACGAACGTGCCTTGAGAGCCGCCAAAAATGCTTGGTCGGAAGAGAAGAAAAAGATGCAAGAAGAAATCTCTCTTCTAAAGAAGGAGAAAGAAATGGTCGAGTCTTCCAAATCCGAGCTAAGGGCAAAGTGGAATATTGGAAAAATATGGCTATGGACTGCAGTCTGTTAGTAGAAGAGCAGCTCATGGCGTATCCTGCCGAGGCTTTTCACATGCTTGAGTCTCACAGCACCTCAGACTCTTTAATTCGTCGGATTTAGTACCGACGAGAAGTGGCCGAGGCTATCAGAAAGAAAACCAAAGAGCCCGAGCCCTTTGTACCGACTCCCTCTCCTTTTGATGACGAGGAAYAAGATGACGACGAAGACGAAGAAGCCGAGGAAGAGGGGGACGACAAAGACGAAGAGGAGCTGACTGCCGAGGAGCTCCAGAAGAGGAGGGCAGATGAAGAAGCTGGTGCCTATCAACAACAAGTCTTCAAGGAGGCTGAAGAGAAAAGGCAGAAGGCAGCAGTCGAGGCTCAGTAGAACAAGACTCCTTCCAACACTTAGCTTATTTTCTACTGCTCTTTTGTAATCAAACTTGTATATTCCACCGAGTATGGGCTTGGATTAGAACTTTAGAATTTCTCCTTGTAACATATTTCTCAGATCAATGAGAACAACCAACTTTTGATGAATTTTGTATTCCTTCAACTGCTTGAACACTTAGAGTATTTCTGCTTGAACACTTAGAGTATTTCTGCTTGAACACTTAGAATATTTATGCTTGAACACTTAGAATATTTATGCTTGAACACTTAGAAAATGTCTTAACTTTACCAAAAAAGCTGAGTAACCCAATAACCTGTCTCTTATACACATCTAGATGTGTATAAGAGACAGATCCAAGTATTTCCCCTGTCGATGAAATGAGTCTGTTCCAAATCTTCAATACTTCTTTTCTCAATAACCTTCCAAAAGACTGATCTTTGTTGGTTGCCCGTGGCAGAACTTGCAAGTTTGGAGAGGGCGTTGACTTGGTTATTCTCTGATCTTGGAACTTGAGCTGTCTCTTATACACATCTAGATGTGTATAAGAGACAGGGTATGTTCTTCAAAACCGAACAACATACTTAACTTTCTGGAACAAACCTTCCAAAATAAAAGACTGGAAGGAAAAAATTTTCTTTGTCAAGCCTGACACAGCTGTCTTCCTCCAGAAATAGACCAATAATGCCCGAAACATGGGGGCTGTCTCTTATACACATCTAGATGTGTATAAGAGACAGTCTTTTTATAGTAAGCCTAGATGGTCAAGTTTATGAGAGTGTTGTGTTGATTGACTCAAGGCCAAGTAGTGGCATTGAGTCAATCAACTACCATTGATTGCCCTGAAACTTGAGCATCTAGGCCTATGGTCATAGAGGTGAATTAGGAACACTTATAATAGGAATACGTCTAGTTATACTTGAATAAGTAATCTGAAGACGTAATTATGTAATGCCCCTGACAAGGGGTCTTTTGTATATACTTGAACATAAACTTGTAAACTCTTGCCCTAGGCAAAGTTTGAAAGTTAAGGTTAAGTTCTTGTTATTTGAAAGCCTAGCTTTGGCTAAGCTTGAAAATAACAAGTGTATTGTTTTGGCTGAAGAGCTGCAACATAAACTTGTAAGTCTTGCCCTAGACAAGCTTGAAAGTTCATGAATAATGCTTGTAAATCAAAGTTAGATTTGAAAGCATAGACAACAAAGTGGCACAAATGCATAAGAGGAGCCAGTGAGTCTTGCTCATTTCATTAATTGGAGAAGGAAATGGCATATGCCAATTGATTACAAAGTAAGAAAATGTTTAACATCTCTTAAAAACGACTGAATAGTCTACATGTAGTACCTCTTAAGTTTGTCTGCATTCCAAGTTCGTGGGAGCCATTTACCTTCCAAGGTCTCAAGTTTGAAAGTGCCTTCTCTYATGGCCTCAGCAATCTTGTAAGGTCCTTCCCAGTTAGGAGTAACCTTACCCTACTCGTTCGCTCTTCCAAGCTCTTCCATCTTCCGTAACACCAAGTTACCAACTTTGAAAGTACGAAGATTGACCTTCTTGTTGAACTCTCTGGTCATCCTCAACTTGTAAAGTTGTTGCCTTAGCAGAGCATTTCCTCGAATTTCAGGGACCAAATCAAGATTATGTCTAAGAAATGCCCAATTGTCTTCTTCATTGTAAAGCATAAACCGTAAGGTGGGTTCATAGACTTCAATTGGCATCACTGCTTCAGAACCGTAGACCAACATGAATGGAGACTCCCCCGTTGAGCCCTTGGCGGTAGTTCTAATAGACCATAGAACGTTATAAAGCTCTTCTACCCACAAGCCTTTTGCATTGTTGAGCTTCTTCTTAATTCCATCGCTAATAAGCTTGTTGAAGGCCTCTACTTGGCCATTTGCTTGGGGATGAGCAACTGAAGCAAAATGTGCAGCAATATCCTATCTAGCCAGCCAACTCTTTAACATATGCGTCTCGAATTGTGGTCCATTGTCAAAGATGATAGACCTTGGCACTCCAAATCTAGTGATAATATTCTTCCAGATGAACCCCTCCACATCAGTAGTCTTGATGCTACGCATCGGTTCTGCCTCCACCCATTTTGTGAAGTAATCAACAGCWACCAATACATACTTCCGTTGTCCGGAAGCTTGGGGGAAGGGTCCAAGGATGTCCATGCCCCATTTAGCGAAGGGCAATGGAGAAAGAATTGGTGTTAGATTGTTGGCTGGTTGATGGATGATCTTCCCATGAATCTGGCATTTATGACATTTCCTGACCATGGTGATTGCATCTTGCCTTACCGATGGCCAGTAATATCCAGTTCTTAATGCCTTTTCCGCTAAAGATCTGCCTCCAATGTGTGCCCCACAAAATCCTTCATGTAGGTCCTCCAAGATCTCTTTGCCCTTGTCAGGGGTCACACACTTGAGYAGATGGTGGGAGAATGATTTTTTGTAGAGGACTCCGTTCCAGAGAACAAACCAAGAGTCTCTAGCCTTAGACATATTTTGTCCTTACAGGGTCATCTGGTAGTCTCCCATGCTGCTTGAATTCCAGAATTTCATCCATCCAGGTATTGCCCCTGTCAATGAAATGGGTCTGATTCGAATCTTCAATACTTCTTTTCTCAATAACCTTCCAAAAGACTGATCTTTGTTGGTTGCCCGTGGCAGAACTTGCAAGTTTGGAGAGGGCGTTGACTTGGTTATTCTCTGATCTTGGAACTTGAGTGAGAATGAAGCCTTCCAACCCTTCCACTTCCTTTTTGACCATCTGAAGATACTTGATCATGTTTTCGTCACGAGCCTCATAGCTTCCATTAACTTGGCTTACAATAAGCTGGAAGTCTGACATTGCTTCAATAAATTTTGCCCCAGCTGCTTTACACATTTTGATTCCGGCTATGAGGGCGTCGTATTCAGCTTCGTTATTGGAGGCTTGAAAGTTGAACCTCATTGCATATTTGTATACATCYCCTTCTGGAGATTTGAATTGAATGCCCGCTCCGCAACCATTTTGAGTGGCTAAACCATCAACAAACAAGACCCAATGTGTRTGTTGAGGCTCTCCTACATCAGGTCGCGTCATTTCTACCACAAAGTCGGCAAGAGCTTTCCCTTTTATAGCCTTCCTAGGCTCAAATTCAATATGGTAGGCATTCAATTCAATTGCCCATCGCAACATTCTTCCAAAGTTGCTTGAGTGGTTGATCGGTGTAAACAATGATATGGTGAGCCACAAAATAGGGTCTCAACTTCCTGCAAGCAGTGAATAGCGCAAGCCCGAACTTCTCCACCGTTGAATAACGATGTTTAGCTCCTTGTAAGACGTGGCTAACGAAGTATACAYGCATTTGGATGCCCTCCCTCTCAGCTATGAGGACGGCTGAGAGAGCATGATTAGAGACTGCCAAGTAAAGGTACAATGGCTCTCCTTCAATTGGGCTCACCAAACGAGGAAGAGAGTGTAAATGCTCCTTGAGCCTTGTGAAGGCAGCTTCTGCTTCCTCAGTCCACTCGAACTTTGCTCTTTTCTTGATAGCACAAAAAAATACTGACACTTGTCTCCTGATTTCGATAAAAATCTTCCCAGGGCTGCTAGACAACCCGTAAGCCTTTGAACTTCTTTAACACTTCTTGGTGATGACATGTCAAGGACGGCTTGAACCTTATCCGAATTTGCCTRAATCCCTCTCTGGTCAACAAAGAAACCAAGGAACTTTCCAGATATCACCTCCAAAGTGCACTTCTTGGGGTTGAGCTTCATATTGAAATGTCGGAGAGTTTCGAACGTCTCCCTTAGATTCGTTGGATGGCTCTCTAAAGTCCTACTTTTGATGATCATATCATCAATGTAAGTTTCAACATTACGACCAAGTTGTGCTGCAAAGATGGTGTTGACACACCTCTGGAAAGTTGCCGGAGCATTTCGAAGACTAAATGGCATATTCCGTAGCAATAAAAGCCCATTATATGTCACAAAAAGCCCGTTTTTTAATTGGCTTTTCCTTGAGCGGGGATTTGATGAAATCCCGAGAAGGCTTCCACACAAAACTAGAGCCTGATGCCCTGCAGTTGTAGTCTACTAACTTATCAATCTTAAGAAGAGGAAAACTATCCTTAGGGCATGCCTGTTCAAATCCGTGTAGTCCACACACATTCGCCAGTGCCATTGGTTTAGGCACTAGGACTACATTGGCTACCCATTCAGGGTATTGCAGGGGCGTATGAATCCAGCATCAATCAACTTTTAACTTCCTCATCTGCAGCTTTTACTTCGGAGTTGCCCCAAGTCCTTTTCTTCGTCTGACAGGCTTGCTTCCTCTTCCACATTAAATTCATGTTGAGCTACTTTTGGGTCAAACGGGCATTTCCTCTGCTGAAAATGCAAAGACATCTTGAAATCCCGAAGAAGATTTTCATTCTTGCCCCACTGAGAAGGTAAGCAAGAGATCCTATTTTCACTGTCCTCTCCGGACGTGATTCATCAAAAAATGAAATCTTCGGGTTTCTCATCTTCCTTGGGAGGTGAAGACATCCCTTGGAGGCTATGAACGGAGAATGTTTCTTGTGTGCTAACACTTCTCCAGTCTTGGCTTCTTGTTCTTTTATAGCTGATCACTTGTCTTGGTGTCCTCTTCCTTGTCTGAAGAGACAGGCTTGAGGGTAGCAAGATAACACTCCTGGCTGACCGTAGTCTCCATAGATAGATCCAACACTGCCATCATTGCAAACAAATTCATAAGTAGAAGATGAGTAACAATAACTGATTTGATTTTGTTCAAGGTGGGGCGGCCTAGTATGATGTTGTAGGCGGTCATGTCGTTCACAACCAAAAATTTCACAATCTCGTGTCTACACTTGTCCTTACTTCCAAATCTCACGGGCCAAAGACAGTCCCCACCGGGCGGACTATGCTTCCTCCAAAACCAACGATGGGATGATCTAAGCTTGGAGAGACAACTGAAACTTATAATGTCTGAAGAGCTCCAGTGTGTCGATAAGAATTCTTTGACCTTCAAATTTTCCACTTTCAGTTCAACCACTAGTGGGTAATTCATGTGAACCTTGACTGGAGCATCTTTCTCTATCCTTCTTTGAAATCCTCATCTCCGGGAAGTTATCCTCTGGACATTATCAATAGACATTACTTGGGGAGTTGCCACAAGATCCTTCTCCCTTTCATGGGGTCCCCCACCAGGGAACCCTCCTGAGATCATGTGAACCACTTCAGGATCAGTGTCATCATCCTCCACCTGAGGAGTGGTCTTCTTCTCTTTTTCTTGGGCTTTTGCTTTGCCCTTGATGAGGTYCTTCGGAATCTTGCGTTCATCAACCAAGGCATCCAATGCCCGTTGGAGATAAAAGCATCGATTGGTGACATGACCAATATCTTGATGAAATTTGCAGTACCTCGAACTATCTCTTTTCTCTCTTTCTGATTTCATGGGAGGAGGGTAGGTATGTTCACCTTCCCTTTGACATCCTTGTACACTAGGTACAGATCTTTGGTATACTCGTATTTTGGGCCTTCAAACTCAAACTTTCTCCTTTTCTTGTCTGGATTGTATCCTCTCTCCGACTTCTCATCAATAGAGTAGGTTCCAGACCTTTTGTGTCCATTGTATGAACCTGAATGATCGTTACGATCACCTCTTCCTGATGAACCAACATCCTTGTCTTTCTCTTTTTTTGTTTSTTGCATTGCACAATTCTTCTACATGAATCCATAACTCAGCCTCCTGGAGAGCTTGAGTAAGGGTGCGACATCCTCTCTTGAGAAGATCAAAACGGAACTTGATGTCCCTGTGCAAGCCTTGAATGAAACTATTGAATGCTACATCATCTGACAAACCTTCAATTTGGAGAGACTCATAATTGAAGCATTTGACATAACTTCTCAAGGACTCCCCTGCTCCTTGCTCAACTTTTCCCAGGTGAATGCTATATTTTTTCTCTCTTCTGCTGGCTATGAAATGATGTGAAAAGATCACAACCAATTGACTAAAGTTGTTGATAGAATTGGGAGGAAGACCATTAAACCACTTCTGAGCTATTCTCTTAAGAGTAACAGGAAAATAACGACACCAAGTGGCATCGTCAGCAGGTTGAGTAAGCATCAAATGCTTATAGGTGGAGAGATGATCATCTGGATCACCTTTGCCGTTGAAGGGTTCAATGGTGGGTAGTTTAATCTTCTGCATAGGAGCGGAGAGTATTGCAGCGGAAAGAGGGGAAAGAGGAGAGTGCTGAGAGATGGAGAGAGTTCTGATTCGTTCTTTTAAGTCAGGTTCCCCTTGAGGAAGGAGATTGCCTTGGATGTCATATTGGGACTTGCTTGGCATTGCAGTTATCATATCATTGCCTCTTCTCCCTTGGGTACCTTGAGAAAGGTGATGAGAGRCTCCTAGGGAGAGAGTGGGGCCACGCATACTTGAAGTCGAGGCAGAGAAGGAAGAAGCCTCTTCTCCATTCCCCAACTCAGAAATTCCTCTTCGATCATTCAATACGGACCTAGCGTTAACCTTCTTCATCTGTCTATCCTTAATCGTTTCTCTGAGATCCCTATTCTTGAATTTCTTGTCTTCTACGACTCCCCTCACATCCTGAAGAGGAGTGGGAGGAGGAGTTCCGAGATTGATGAATCTCTTCTCTGTATTCACCTGAAGAGGACGAATAGGAGGTGATCTTTGTGGGGCATACTTGGGAGTATCTTGATACTTCCTCGTCTTTGGTTCGTCAAACTTTGTAGCAACTTGAGACGTGATGTCTCTTCGGAGTCGTTCAAACTTGGAACTACTCTTCTTCCTTCGAGGTTCTCCRTYGGAGARACTTCGGAGGGTGGTAGTCTTAAACTTAGGGGCTTGCGGAGTCCTAAAACTCCCTGCTGGCTTCTTGTCTGCCCTAGCTTTTCTCAATTCTTCTTCATAAGTTTGTTTAGCCTGGGCAGCTGCTTGCTTGGCTTCCACCTTGGCCTATTCAGCTGTGGCCTTTTCTGCCTTCAAGGACTTGACCAAGTCCACCATACCAGAAAGGTCCTTCATTAAACCAGCCAATTGTCCTACCGTAACAAATTCATTGTCTCCCAGGTCGACATCAGTTTCCTGGTTAGTAGTATGAGCAATGACTTCTTCTKTTTCCCCCCCGGGATGAGGAAGAGAGACGTCATCATGAAAGAGTTGATCAATTTTGTTTTGGTCTTGATGACCATGTTGTGCGTTGGATGTAGAACCTTCACTCACCATCTTGAATTGTCTGTCRRCACAGACGGCGACAATGTTTCAACCCGTTGGGAGAGCAAAAACACTTACTTGTAGGTTCGGGAATGACTTCCTCTTGATGCTATGAGGGAAAAGTCCAAGCTAAGGTAAGTGTGTCTCAAATCAAAGTCCAYGTGTCTTTCACCTTCCAATCTTTACTTCACGAAACAAGCTCCCTTGGCACCTGCAAGAAGGCGAGGAATCCCTAAGGATTATCGCCCCTCTGACGCTCAAGTTAGAGTGTGAATGAGGAGAGGAGAGTAAAAGTATGACAAAGCAAAGACAAAGTAGAGAGTTTTTAGAGTAAGTTTTAGGTTAGTGATTGATATGATGTAATTGTATGTGTCTTTTTTGGGAAAAATGGTGGTATTTATAGACCTCCGTAGTTTGCTAGGATCGTGACAAATGGCACAATCTTGACAATTTTGAGCCTAAATGGACCTTGGGCTTTGAAGAAAGCCATTGTATTCAATATGTATTTATACGTGTATTCCTARTGTATGAACATATAGTTTTACGTATTTTTGTTTATGAATTTACATAAACCCAAGGGCCTGGGGCCTTTGCTTTGGATTGGGCCCAATTTGAGGAAATCTGGCCCATCCTTGTTTGGGCAACATCAATACTTATAAGTATAAGAATTATGTCAAAGCTTAATGGATTTGATATGATAGATGATGAAATATAGATTGTAGAACATAAATATCTTTTTCAAAAAAACGTCATGTTGATAAAACCCCATTTTAATATAAGTTTAATTTGGTCAACCTGTTATAACTTTTTAACACGACAAAGACATCTTATTTATTTTATTACCGAAAGCCAGTATAAGTCGATCAGAGTACAAGGCCGAGGGAAACATTTGAGTCCCAGAATACATATACAATTGAAAATTATCTAAGAAACTAATGTTCCAAATCCTAGTATGGGAAGAACTAGCAAAAGCTATGATCAAAACAACAAAGGTGCAGCAGCCAATCCATCATAGGGTTACAATGAATGTAGCTAGACAAAGAACCATCACGATTAAGGAGAGGTGAACGGAACAACCCAATCTGCTTCATAAAACTTGACAACATCAGAAGGAGGTACATATGTAACTAGTAATTGTGATCCATGTGAGCCCCATGTGCAGCAAGGTGGTGAGCCACTTCATTTCCAATTTTCCTGGTGTGAATGAGATCAACAGTCCATTCTTTGTTAAGCAAGAGCATTATCATGAATAACAGGACCCAAGTAGCTATGCTTGTCTTCTTTTGCAGAATTAGTTCTTGAAGTTGCTTGTTGAGCATCRGTTTCCTCCTCCACTTGCTGAAGTGAAATTGCTTTGCCCAGAAGGAGTCCATGCATGAGAGTAAGCAACTCAGGAGCTAGGGGGAAGCTAATAAACCAGGTCCTATCTGGCCTACAAATCACACCTCCACCACCTGCTTTGGAGCCACAAAACCATGCAACATCAACATTAAGTTTAACATATCCATCAGGAGGTGGTCTACAAGTAACAAGACTGGAGCAGCGGTATCCTGAAAGGTTTTGACACACAAAAGATAATCAGACTGAAACCTGTGATAAGTAGTATTAGGGATCTTTGATTTAAGATCAAAGATAACAAGATTCCTAGATCTCCAAATATGCCACAAGGTGACTAGGAAAAGCAGCCTCGAAATTGTTGATTATTTGAAATTGTATAGAAGCTAGTCATTCTAAGTGTAAGTAAAGAAGTGCGTGTAATTGAAATCCAGAGGAATAGGACAGTGATGAAAAATGAGATTCCAATATATTTTTGTGATTTTGTAGTCTCTAATTATAACGATGCATATGATCTTCAAGAGCTACATCACAGCGAGAGCAAGTAGGGTTAAAAGCCAAAATTATAGCTGTTAGGACACAACCAACTGGTAGAATTGATTTAAAATAATTCCAAAGCATTTTTTTATATTTCGAGGAGCAAGTGTGTGCCAAAGTTTKTTTCAAGGAGTAGCAAGTGGCACAGGAGAACTCATGGATGGCTGAATGGTTTCAAAATAGGCTGATTTAAATGTGAAGTTGCCATTGTTGAAATGTTTCCACCGATAAGTAGCAGGAATASACTTTGAAAAAGATAATGGAATAAGATTTCTTTCATGAATGATAGAAGGAGGAATCAAATACTGAATAGGACTCAAATCTCAAAGGTCATTCCTAATCAAGACTAACACCCTCCAATGTGAGATTGAGTCAGGGATATCAATGGTAACCAAAAGATAAAGGGGGGAAGGACCAACCTAGTGACGATACCAGAGGAGAGTGTGTATGCTAGTCCCTATTACCTGCAAAAGCCCTTGATTCAGGATGGGTTTTCCTAGAAGGATGTGATGCCAAATAGGAGAATCAGTATGAAATCATCTTTAGCTTATGGATTTTATGGATTTTCACCCACAACTTATRAAGCTAGGTGATAATCTTCCATCCTAACTTGGTCTTGAAACATGAGTTCTAGATTTTCAATTTTCTCATACCCAAACCCCAGAAGAGAGAGGTTGAGTGATAATATCCCATTTTCTCTAAGGATATAATGAGATGCATCTACTTTGCAGTGTTTTTTAAGAGTCGAGAGAATGTTAGAGGGGAGAAGAGTAATTTGCATTACATAGTTAGGGTAAGAATTCAGGACTGATTTGATGAGTATGGATCTTCCTGCCAAATTAAGAAGTCTGGATTGCCAACCTCTAATCTTGGTGGTTGTCTTGTGGAGTAGGTCAAAATATTCTAGAGTTTTAAGTGTATGGGGCTTAATATTGACCCCTAAATATTTCCTAAAGCTAGTGGTGGAAGTGATGGGGCAATGAGATAGCATGGCCATTCTAACTGGGAAGCTCTATCTTAGAGGGGAAGATCACAGAAGATTTAACAAGATTGACATGGAAGCCAGAAAGAGCCRCAAATTCTTGAACAACTTGAGCATGTTGGAAAGATTTGTGGTTGTAGGAAGACATCAACAGCATACAAAAGAGGTGAAAGAGGGATGTCGTCCTTTGTAATCATCAAGGGTTTCCAGTTTCACCGATGGATTGCTTAATTGAAAGAGAGAGTCTTTCCATGCATAAAATGAAGATGTATGAAGAGAGTGAATCCCCTTGTCTAATACCTCTTGAAATATTGAATTTTTGGGTAACATCTCCATTCTAGAGACATGAGATAGTGGGGGTACCTATGCAACTCATGATGAGATCACATAAGGGAACTGGAATAAGGAAACCCCTTAGAGTTTCATAGATAAAGCTCCATTCGAGGCTGTCAAAAGCTTTTGTGAGGTCTAATTTAAAGGCCATGATTTGTTCCCCTTTTTTGCCTTGTGAAAACTGCGAGCTAGCTCCTTTAGGATTGTCACATTTTCATCAATTGTTCAGTTCTTTACAAAACATGACTGAAGAGAGCTAATCAGTTAATCAAGGAATGGTTTTATTCTATTTGCTATTGTTTTGGTCACCAGTTTGTAAATGGTGTTGCATAGGCCATTTGGTCTGAAATCTGCAATAGTTTCTGGGTTGTCTTTTTTGGGGATGAGAGTAAGGTAAGTCTCATTAATAGCAGCAGGAATAACATTATTAGACAAGCAGTCTGAAACAAAAGAGTGGAGAAGGGGAGAGAGCTAGTCCTAATGATGCTGATATAATYGAATACAAGTTGTATCCCATCAGTACCAGAGCATTTAGTGGGAGACATGCCAAAAAGAGAAAATTTAACTTCTTGCATGGAGACAACAAACTAAAGGGTTAAAATATCTGTGTTAGAAAGAGCGACATTGGGTTGGAAGGAAAGTGTGTTTGGAGTTGAAGTGTGAGTAGTACAGAAGAATTTATTGTAGTAGTAATAAGGCATTTCTTTGAGCTTTTTAGGGTCAGTTTCCCAAATCCCATCATCATTCATTAAACAATCAATTTTTCCCTTGATTTGTTAATGCTGGCAATATATTGATTTCAATTTTAGTGAAAATTGTCGAGGGAAAATAAAAGTCGCGCCTAGTGCCTAATGCAACATTTTGTAAAATTTCATTTTAGTACCTAATGCAACGAAATKTTTATTCATCTATTCCACTTTAAAGTGTTGCATTAGGGGTGGTTTGAAGTGTTGCATTACACTACCTAATGCAATAGTTTATAGGATGTTGTTGCATTAGAACAAAAACCTGTTGCATCACACTACCTAATGCAACAGTTTATTACAATCGTTGCAGATACATGTTACATTTGATCCATTTTGTTGCAAAACAGTGTTGCATTATCAAAAAACATTGCATTTGGGTGTTGCATTATCTAAAGTCGTTGCATTTGAGTGTTGCATTAGAGTTTTAATGTAGTAGTGATAGTATGAAAATACTTAGTATTATAATCCCCATGTTTGCGCCAATCATATCCTGCTTTTTGGGCCCATATGACACGTTCTAAGCTACGAAAGTGTTCTAAATCATTAAAAAGGGTTTGCTCAAGGTTTGAAACGAATAAAGAATAGTTAGAAGACAGAGATAGTTGAGCTCCTTCTAACCGTTTTAGAATTAATTTTTTGGTAGTTTAAGGTTACCAAAAGTATTGTGATTCCAACCCTTTACGGAATTGAGAAAGTTTGTTTCACCTTCTAGAAAATGGGTGGCATTGGGTATCCAATTGTTAATGAAAAATTCCAGGGATTCAACATGATGGAGCCATGCTTCCTTACAACGAAAGGGGTATTGCGTAATAGTTGAATCTTCATCAATACAAACTAACAAAGGACAATGATCAGATTTAACATTAGTGAGGTGGGATACCTAAGTACTGGTATAATGATCCAACCAAGTCGCATTTGCCAATGCCTTATCTAACCATTGCCAGATGATAGACAAGCATGTTTGTGAATTATTCTAGGTAAAAGGATTACCCTGGAAGCCTAAATCCATCAGACCAGACTTGTTGACAAAGTCAGTATAATCTGTAGACTGTCTTGCTCGAAAAGCTCTCTCCCTTGCTTTTCAGTGGGGGAGGTGATCTCATTCATATKACCAGGGAATAGAAGATGGTGGTAAATCATTTGAAAGATAACGCCACATAGTATGTCTAGTAGTTGCAGAGCTTGGAGCATGCATACCTGTTACTAGAGTTGAGTGATGAAGAGGGGAGAATTTGAACAAGGCATGAAAGAACCTGAATTCATTCAGTGTACTCCCACTATATACTTATTTAGATCCATATACATATTGCAACACTTCCGCACAAACTGATGCATTTGTTAGTAGAACTATTGCATTTTATTACCTAATGCAACGGTTGCCTTAAGCTGTTGCACAAAACCATTGGAATAGTATCAAGTGTTGCATTTAACCATTGGAATAGTATCAAGTGTTGCATTTAACAATTGCATTAGTCCCTACCGTTGCATTAAATTGTTGCACTAGCTTAAACCGTTGCATTATGGTGTTACATTTGTTTTTAATGTAGTAGTGAGTCTAAGCTCTAAACACCCTTTTGCATGCTTAATTAGAAATTCAACTTTCTATGTAACTTTTGCATGTAATATTGATTAACAACTACTCGACAATTCAAATTAAAGACAAATTTAAGGCAAACTTTCAATTCCTCGTACGAGTGCTTGCATGCTTGCCTCACACCCATAATATGCTTTAAACAAGACCTGCAAATTTTGTGTTTCACGCCTAATAAGATAACAATGAACAACCGACATTAGGCTCCTGGAATACGGAATTAACAACACATGCCACGACAAACTAGAAACTATATGCATAGTATTCTATTAAACAATCCTCCTAGTAATCTTGCATGCTTAGGGTTTTAAACGGAAATATGTTTGTTGTTGTCTTTTGGACAATGTACTCGCAATGACCGAGTAGAGGCCGCTAGAAGCGGCGAGGTGCTGTGCACTACTTCACCCTTACCCTTTTCCTCTAATCCAGACCTTTGGTGCACTAATTATAGGCAAGGCTTATACCYGGTTCCAAAGCTTTCCGAAAGAAGTGCGATGGCGACTTCCTCTACTCGTTTCGAGTATAAACACACAACTCCAAGCATACTTGAACTATGCAAAAGCAAGAATTTAATTCTAGCAAACAAACTAAGTCGTCCGTTAAATTGTACCCCACGAAGAAGAGGCACCGAACCTAGTCCGGCCCGATGATGCCCAGACGCCCGTACAACTAGCATAAAGATTGCGAAGAGCTAAATCTGTACCCGGTCCGATTTTAAAGTTATGATTTGAATTCATTAAATTCATATAACATATAAAATACATAAAAAACTTCGAGATCATTTATATCCGAGATTAATTACACCAGGTAAAATGGCCCTTCTTCCCTTAATAATGTCAAGTACATCATCAACTTTGCCACCAAGAGATGCCCCTTAGATATCAACTATGTTTGGGTGATCATTCGATGCTGAACTCTTCAGCATGRGGGGAGCCTCAGATGTGTTTTGTGAATCACCATCCATAACAAGAATCCGCATTATTAACGACAAATTTTACCGACCGTAAAAAAACCGGTCGGTAAATGACATATTACCGACCGTTTTTTATTAGACGCAATTTATCGACCGTTTTGTTAAATTTACCGACCCTTTTTTCAAATTGGACGGAGATTACTGTTTGTTTTATAATTTTTTCGAACGTTGTACGTCGGTAATATGGTCAATATATTTTTTTGACGTGGAAAGAAAATTACCGACCGCCAAAGTCGTGTTACCGACCGTTGACGGTCGGTAAACTTAATGTATTTAATTCATTTGACCATCCACAAGGTCGTGGGCCTCACACGTTACATTCCTCAACCCACTCTTATCCTCACTCTTTTTATTGTTTTTCATTCACTCTTATCCTCATCTCTTACCTTGCTCTCTCTCTCTCTCTCCACCCTTTTATTTTCCGATTTGTTAAATATCTCACCCCTCTCTCCATCTTATGCTCCCACCTCTCTCTTCTTGATCTCATCCTCTCATCTCTCATCTTTCTTGATCTCTCTTCTCCCATCTAGCGCCGCCGCCCTCTTATCTTCTCCCATCTAGCGCCGCTACCGTCTTCGCAACGCGCCGCCYCACCACACCGCCGCCCTCGTCGCTGCCTTCTTATTAGGTTTTTAGGGATTTCGTTGTTAAATTTTGATTTCTTYAGTTCAGATCTAGGGATTTCATTTTATTGGTTTCATTTTTTGTATTATTTTTTGTTTGTTTTAATTTTCGATTTTTTTTGTTTTAATTTTTCCATTTCGTTCGTTTTTTTAGGTTTTTATTCCWATTGCTCAATTTTTCTTTGTGTATTTCAGATCTGAAATGTTGAGTTTTTGTTCTTTGATTTTTCAGTTTTAATTATTTTTGTTGCATTATAAATCTAATTTTTAGGAATTTTGCCTTTCTTTTATGTCTGATTTTTTTCAATCTTTGGATTTTTTCCAATCGTTTTTCGACGATCGGCAAGTACGGTCGGTAATCATTTTCCGACGGTCGGCAAGTACGATCGGTAATCTTTAAACTGTCAGAAAAACATAAATTACCAACCATACAAATATCGATCGTCGGTTACCGACCGTTCCCACGTTTTTACCGATTGTTTTTGGTTTGTTTCAAACGGTCGGTAATGGCTAGTTTTCTTGTTGTGATCTTCAGCAGCCTCTTCAATATGCTTGATTGCACTTGATAACACTTTCACTCTAGGTGTCGGTCGATTCTCAACTTTGAGAGCAATCTCCTCATCATTAGTAAAGGTCTTCATAAGTATCTTGGGAAACTCTAGGTTAGTATCGATCAAATAGGCATCTACATCAACACAAACTACCTCATATTCATTACCATTCAATAGTATTACTTTCTAATGTAAATTAAAAGGAATAGCATAAGTCTGATGCAGCCATTCTCTTCCGAGAATGGCATTGCAATTACTCTACCCTTTTACTATAAAGAAAGCTGACTAAGTCTTAGAAGTACCTACTTGGACATGCATACATGCCAATCCTTCAGTACTCTCTGACTTGCCATTGAACGTAGTAATGCTAATTCTAACGCTAGATAAATCTTTCTTACCCTTACCCAATTTTCTAAAAACTGACCAAGGCATCAAATTTATCGTAGCACCAGTATCAATTAGCACCTTGCCTAGCTTGATGCCATCTATATCAATTGTAACATAAAGGAGCTTACTATGTAAATTATCAACACTAAAATCTTTGATTAAGTGCTCCACAARTAACTGTTCTTGCTCCTTACTGACAGTTTTCATGGATGACGCCAAGCTAGATCCTTTGTTTAATTTACTCTGCTCAGATGAAATAGTAGAGGTCTTACCTGCAGCGTCGGCTTCGTCCACTTCATTGACCCATGAAGTTTCCTTCTGTACGCTGCCACAGGCTTTGAACGCTGGGGAAAGTGACTGCACAACAAGCGCTGGACTCGCAATCACCTTTTGAACAATTTGACAGAAAATCAAGTTTTGATTTAAACACCTCTTAGGACTGAACACCGGTCCTGAACCGGATGGACCGGTGGACCGGTGGACCAGAATTTACAAAATTTACGAACCTGGATCGGACCGGTGGTGATAGAATAGGGACCAGGACCGGACCTGCAGGTTCCGGTTCGGTCTGGTTTTAGACCGGTTTGGACCGGTTAATTAATCTTAGCTATTTTTATTATAAAAAATCAACAATTTGTTCAATAATACAAAACAGAATTAATACAATAATACACCAATAATGTAAACCTCAAGAAGCAATAATATATTCACATTATGAGAATTAATACAACAACAATTATCAAGATCTATAAAAACAAGAATATTCACAGGCATCACGACAATCATTCAGTGTTTGCAAATTAACAAGCAGCCCCTAATTCTTTGAATCATAAGACCACAAGATAAATTCTATACAACTATATAAGATTCTCATAATCCCACCACCTAATTCAGTGTTTGTAAATTATAAATATTCACAAACAAATTAACACAAATACATACTTACACAAAGATAATTACAACTTTTAAGTAACAAATTAAACCAAAAAAAAGAATCGCAAACTTTTCTATACGTGGCGGAGCGGTGGAGGTCTCGTAGGGTCATGCAATCAGTTTCGTGGGATGTGTGGCGGAGGCGCGTCGTCGGCGCAGTGAGAGCTTGGACACGTCGTGGCAGGATGACATCAGTATAGATGAAGACTAAAGAAGGGAGATGGAGAGACAGGGTACATAGAGTTAAGGTTTGAAAAATTGACAGTAAAGGGGAAGATGGCAGATTGAGGGAGATAAGGTTTGAAAGAGATGTGAAATTGTGATTGGGAATCCAAAAGGCCAACAACTAGTCACTAACTAATATTTTTATTACAAAAAGTTAAAAAAAAACAATTTTCTTAATTGTCTGCATGCGTAATGCTATAAAGTGCTACTACCTACTGCAATGTCTGCAAAGAATGCCTACTTGCTTTTGCTACCAATTTTTTTTTAAAAAACAAATCAATTTTTTAAAAAATTCCAAGTCAGCCGATCTAGACCGGAGGACCACCGGGTTTTGCCCGGACCGGACAGGTGACCCGAAATCCATAAATTTCATAGACCGGAGATTGGACCGGTGGTGCAGGTTCGGTCCAGTCCCGGTCACCGGTCCAGTCCAAAATACGGTCTAGACCGGTTTGTGTTCACCCCTAACACCTCCAAATCCAAACCCTCCAAACCATAATCCACCAAATCCGCATCAGACACCTACTCAGTCATCAAAACATCTTTTGCGAAATTTACTCTCTTATGATTGCCTAACTCTTCTTCAATAGGATCCTCCACCATATCTCTAACTAACGGGTGGTTCTGAATATTGACAATCTGCAAGTTCTTAGATGATCCCTGAATTGTCTCTCTTTGACGAACATATTCCTTCCTGCAACTTCTCTGTCTTGACAAGACCTAAATGAGGTTGGGCATCGAGAACATCTCCCTTCGACCTCTCTATCCCGGTAGAACCCGAAATGGATTTATCCTTGGAGATTCCCTTTGTTGAATTCTTCCTCCAATTGCTTTCACCCTCAAATGAGGCTCCTCAACAGAGACAACCTTAAGCATTCCCTTTTGTAAGGCCTCCTCATTCACATGAACTACATTTTCTTGTAGTTGGCTGGTAGCTACTTCTCGGATCAACCTAACCTTCTTCCTGACCCTTCTCTTCATTTTAGCAAGAGCCTGATCATCTACCTGACCTTTGTCAACGCTTGGAGTGCTATCCCTTTGTTTGGTTTCTACCTCCTAGACACTTTGGTCTGAACTTGGCACCACCTCAATCTTGCTCTTTAGTTGGACCACTTTAGGCTTGTCCAACTTGGTCAAAACTGAAATAGTAGAGGGCATTTGAGGAAGAGTGACTGGTCTCCTCCTTAAAACTTCTGATGTCTAGGCACCCAACTTGGGTTGTTAGGGATAACTTCATTCCTTACTAACTCATAATGTAACATGTCCGCACAAGGACACATAGAGAAGCGTAACTTTTTCAGGCCTTCCACTTCCTCTGTCTACAGGGGAAACTTCTGAACAGCCTCCGTATACGTCTGAGCTTTCTGGCGACCATCTCCATCATGATTACCATAGGTAATAACATTTCGAGGTTGTGCCTCATCATTTTTAACTTTCTTACCTTTGAGTTGAAAATTAGCAAAATCCAGCGCTTGGTATTCTTGCTTTGAGATTGTCAACCCATCTGTCCTCATAGTTTGTTGATGAAACCCTTGAAAGCCTTACACTAATAAGTTGGGTGCGCAGCACTGAAATGCCACTTGTACATGTTAAGGTTGTCATAGTCTTGCTCTTGGCATTTTAGAGCAATTAGAACTTCTTCATTCACAACACGTTCGTATAATCTCACAGCAATAGCTACATTAAAAAGCTCCTACATGTCAATATGAGAAATAGCATTAGTATCAATACCAACCWGATTACAGTCCATCTCATATTGTTGTAATTCTATTAAGAATTCAGAATCAATTTCACAAGCATTTGCACTCTTCTCAGGAAAATTAATATTTCCTTGGTCAATTTCATCCTGTATCCTATTCCTGAAAAATTACACAATCGTTAGTCTTATGCGTACAAGCATCATACCATTTACAATAAACTTTTTCTTTTATTTCGTTGGGATCTCTATCCTTATGTCTACCCACTAGTTTAATCTTCTTGAACTTTGAAAGCCAATCAAAGATTTCATCACATTTTTTCACATCAAATGTACACTCTCTCCTTTGATCAGAGTTGAAGTTCTTKTTTTGTGAAGACTTYTTGTTCACTAATTGGGGACACTTGAATGGTGGACCTTGGACAAATTCAGCCATTGCCACATCCCCTTGGTCATCATCCTGATCTTGGCCCTCTTGTGTGCAATTAGCGTAATTGYCATAATATTTATGTTTGCCTTTTGATTTTACAGCCCAACATCTTTCATATGCAACCACAACACTAGCTAAAGCCAAAAAATCAGGGAAATGCGGATCATCAAATTTCTTCCTAAAGGAAAGGACAACCCTTTCTGGACTATAGAAACAAACTCTGACTTTGGTAAGTTAACATGACATATGATCTTAGCTCTCTTAAACCTAGCGATGTAATCCTCCACAGGCTCTCTTTTATCATGGYCTATCTTAGCTGAATCTCCAATYGAAACCCCAGCTTCCACTCTAGTAAAATGACGAAGGAATCGCCCTTGCAAATCCTACAAAAAAGTATAGAGTTAACTGGAAGGTGAGTGAACCAAGAGAATGCAGTCCCAGTGAGAGAACRGGAAAACAATCTCAATTTGAGATAATCATTATCTTCCGCTTCCCTACATTGGCACTTAAACCTGACACAATGTTCTTCAGCAYATATRGATCCATTGCTAGAGAATAAGGGAGAGAATTCAGGAACTTTGAACCCTCTTGGGAAATGATACATCCTATCAATCCATTCAGGATAAGGATTACGAGTCCCCCTCCTTGGAAAACCGGCATTGCGCCCCATAATCCATTGGATCATCTCGTCCACCTTCCTAAGGAGAGGTTCATGATGAGCCTGTCCTATATGAGCATGGAAGTTTTAATCCTGACCATTAGCATACTGGTTATCCTGGTAATAAGCAGGATGCGGTGTCTTCCTATAAGGATTTTGGTTATATCTAACTCCAAGCTGGAAACCACCAATATTACTAGAGTTTTGTGTTCCCATCGCCRGAGGTCCACCATAGGCATTACCCTGTGCATGTTACCCCTGCCCCGAGTGATTACTCTAAGGAGGATGCATTTGGTTATAATAAGTCTAATGTTGATAACCCTAGGTCCCAGTTTGTGGAACGTAAGCGGTTAGTGGTGGTTTAGGAGTAGCGGGATATGAAGTTAGAGGCACATAACCATTAGTTGTAGTTTGAAAACCGCCACTAGTGGGGAATACCCCTCTAGTTCCATAACCGTTCACCCCTAAACCAGGGTTTGTTCCCGTGGGTGGAACCGTTCCCATTGATGAAGTCAAGGGAATTGATTAGAAGTCAAAGGAACAGAAGAAGGTCCAAGGTCACCATGGCTATAGGTTGACTCATAGCCTAATCTAGGGCCTGCCTCTCTCCTCTGGCTCATGTTCCCTTCATTGGCATCTCGAAGAGGGATACCTCTTGATATTATCTGAAAGGCCTTAAGGGCATTAGCTCCCATCATATTGTTTGTTCTAGGATAACCCAAGGGTGGTTCTTCCCTAGGATTTTCGATGTAACTTCGCCTCTAGCAGTTAACAAACTCACCAACCGTTCATTCAGTTGATTATGTTTCTTCACTAAAGGCTCRAATCGAGTAACTACCTCAGTCACAACCATCTTAGATAACGCCACATTAGTAGCATTCAACGTATCGTTTGTATCTAAAACAATCCTATCCACCTGTCTGGTAACTTGCCTTCTATGAGTTGGAGCCAAAGTTTTGCAACTCGYCGGTTATCACCCTAGTAGTTTCATGTACCATAACTCGGTGGAAGTTGTTTAACTACTCCTTATGGTTCTCCTTCAAGTCTTCCAAAAGGCATGTTACAATATCCACATATTARGTGTATATCGAATTGAGCAAACCTTTAACTGAGGATAACTGATCTTTCCCCTGTTTAGGTGCAAACCATCCAGTCTTTAAGTTTGAGACTTGGTTTTCTCAGGAGGCACAAGATCTTCAACAGATTGTTATTGCGGAACAGTTTCTAAATTACCGAGAGCTTCAAGTGGATTCTCAAGATTTTGATCGGATGAATCACCATCCTCTTGATTACCCGACCTTCTAGTAGATCGTTTAGGGGCCATGGTTGAGAATTTATTATAACCT
Source organism: Bassia scoparia (assembly GCA_008642245.1). Lineage (NCBI taxonomy): Eukaryota > Viridiplantae > Streptophyta > Magnoliopsida > Caryophyllales > Amaranthaceae > Bassia > Bassia scoparia. The sequence goes on along the minus strand of SNQN01004531.1, from coordinate 9,063 downwards.
TGTACACTTCTCTCCCACTGTGGTCGCCAAAAAACCTGTTGAGGTGATTTTACACTTCACCAACAAGTCAACCGCCCAATATTGTTTTTAGTTTAGTAGGGAGCTTCCCCTCTGGTCACTAACATAAAATGGTTCCTAAATAATAAAGTTAATCATGAAGATGAATGCATAAGGAAATGACCTTGTTGTGGAACAAGACTAAAGTATAAAACAAATAAAGATGAATAGAACCGAAAACCATCCATTATATAGGGATATAAGTATCAGACTACACTCGTATTACAAGGAAAGATGATTACCTCAATGTTCACACAACTGGGATGCAAACGGACAAACTACTAATCCATTGAAAGATGAACTAGGCTACGCTATGCTACACTATACTTGGCTACTAAGCCAAGTGTGGCTAYGAGAAGCTAAATGCGAAAAGAAGATAGATTGATGTTGTTGTGTTTGTTGTTTTTGTTTTCTAATCCGACTGCGCCTATTTAGAGGCCTCCAAGGTGAAGATTGTGGGTGAAAGTTATCCTTCTTAACGGTTCCTTGTCGCCTCTTTTCATATTTTTAATCCTCATGCTTCCCTCCAAATCTGTTATCGCTTGTAACTCATTGGCCATCCATTATTGAGCTTTATACGAGTGGGCCACTCCCATCATACTTCTTTCTATCGCTTGCGTTATATCGCCAGATGATCATTACTGAGGAAATGTCACACATCTTCAGTCTCTCTACTGCTTTGATCATCGCTAGTCATTTGCTTCATGGTCAAACTCCTTCAACTTAGTCAACAAAATATTTTCATCCATAATAATCTCTATATGGCCTTAAACTTAAGTGTCATGGTCACCTAGTGCAATGACACAAATTTCATTAATAGATTAGATGAATGTAACAATAACCTACACTAGGTTCAGGATTTAAAATGTAACAATACAAATTTGAAACAATTTGCTATGTATTTGGTTTAAGAAGATCTTAATTGTATTTTGGTGCTTTTTAAATTCTTATACCTATGGATTTTTTTTCAATCATATTGTGTTGCTGCAAGGCAAGTTATACATGATCATGGAAATATGTCAAGGTCCTCAGGGATTTTACCAATTTTTTTAGGGATTTTTCCCATATACCCCTGAGTTTTAGCCTAATATCCCATATACCCRCGTGTTTTTAGAAACAACTCATGTGCCTCTCACATTAGAGAAAATAACTCAAATACCCTTACTCTAACGGAAAAACTAACACCGTTAGTCTTTTTCTTCAATTAACCTCCAATTCAAATCAGTTAACCCTTAATCCCTTCTAAATTCATCTCTTCTCTCTACTTCTTTCTTKCCACCTCCATTACCACTTACACCATGCCTTTGAATTATAAAACCCATAAATTTTCGTCCAAAATTGCAACTATAAAACCCATTAAAAATGAACTGGAATACAATGCCGAGGCCGCGAGGAGTGACCGTTGACTGGAATTTCTGGAATACAATGAACTAAATTTCTGGAATACCATGACTGGAATACAGTGAACTGAAACCCATTAAAACCATACCTTTGAATTATAAATTAACTGGAATTTCGATTGTGTATGCTTCTTCGTGTTCTTCTTCTCTTCACAATCTCAACAACAACCATCACAAACACAAGTCCAAATTCGAACACCAAATCCAATAACACCCCAAGAACATCAATCCCAACAAAATTCAAACCARAAAACCTGCGGATAATACAAACACCAAAATCTGATTGCTCAATTGTCGTGACTCCTCCCCTCCCACCACGCAATTGTCACCATGTAAACGTGCTCCTCGTGTGTTATTGTTGTTGCCACCATTGTTGGAGTTTTTTCACTTAATTTAAATTTTTATTTTTTTTTTGGAAAATGAAGGAGAAGAAGAAGTTGAATTAGAAATTGAAATTTGGGAATCGGAGGAAGCCTTCAAACCAGCTGTATTACAGCTATGTACATACTTGTATTAGTTATATATTGTACTTGAAGATTTCCTGAAGGTACTCAAGAGGGGGGGTGAATTGAGTGCCTATTAAAAATTTCGATTATGTACTGTTTTAGTAGAGTAGACAAGTTCGACTGGTCTCGCAGCAGAATAAGTGTTGAACAGTACGTAGAACAATATCGAGCAAGAATAATAAAGACACACAAATTTAACGAGGTTCACCCAACTCTGGGCTACGTCCTCCTATCCTATTTACTTTTATTAATTCTACTCCGAAATAACAAAGCAACTCTCACTCACAATGTAGGTGAACTCACACATACAATTGTCACCCCACACTCAACCCAAGTGTGCAGGTGTGCCAGATCGCACTTGAACTCACAAGCACTCGCTAATGAACTATCAAAAGCTCCCAATCACCAACCCCTTCGTAGAATTCAACTCAACTTTCTTTTCTCTCAATTACTCACTTTATGAGTTACAAGAGTATTTGATCGCTCAATAGTGTTGCAGCTCTTGTTGTATGAACGTTACTTGCTTGATCTAGGCTTTGGACTTTTCTCTTTCTTCTTTTCTCTCAAATATACACCTTTTAAGAACGTGGAGAGAAGAGTCAATTCGTGAGTCTATATGCATGGATATTTATAGTTAAAGGCCTAGCAATTACTAGTGATGCAAACCTAGAATATATATTCAGGTCTGCTAACAGTGAGGTCAAAAAGTGAGCCAATCATACCTCTGAACAGTGTGCATCCACAGCTGTTCCCATTTCACTGCATCCAGCTTAGTAGAGGAGGAATAGGTGTGTCATATCCTTGCTGTTCTGCATTCCATACTTTTCAGTAGCTCTTTCAAGTACTTCTGCTAGGGATCATTATCCTTCATCTGTTTGCTTGATTTGCAGCCCAGGAAGAATCCTAGTTCTCCATCATGCTCATCTCGAATCACTCTGCATAAGATCAGAACTCATTACATAGCATCTGATTAGTCGCACCAAACAATATATCATCAACATAAATCTGTACACAAGTAAAATCAGTGCCCCTTGTTTTGATAAACAAGGTCTTATCCACTGTCCTCCTTTTGTAACCATTCTCCATTAGAAAGTTTGACAACCTTTCATACCAAGCTCTAGGAGCTTACTAAGACCATACAAAGCTTGTCTAACTTATACACATGGTTGGGGAACAGTGCATTCTCGAAGCCTGGGGCTTCTCTACAAACACTTCTTCTTCAAGTAGCATTCAGAAAGTTGTCTTAAACATCCATTTGAAACAATTTGAAATTCTAGTGAGCAGAAAAAGCAATCAATATTCTTATGGCTTCAAGTCTTGCAACTGGTGCAAAGGTCTCATCATAATCAATGCCTCTTGCTGATTGTAACCTTCCATAACAAGCTAGCTTTATTTCGAACTATTGTACCTAGGTCATCCAATTTGTTTTTGAAGACCCATCGAGTACTATTACTATTCTACCTTCTGGTCTAGGCTCAAGATGCCAAACACTTTCCTCTTGAACTGGTTTAAACATCTTTGCATAGCCAAGACCACTTAGGATCAGACAGTGCCATTTTATAGTCGTAGGTTCTATACTAGACAGAAAAGAATAGAATGCACAAAGTTTGATAAACCGACCTCTAGTTTGAATACCCTTATTATATCACTCAAAATTAAATCAGTGGGAGGCGAGGATTGATATTTATAACTTTTAAAAACCTGTATTCATTGTGCATTCTCTTCAGCATTACCACTAGCATATGTTCCCCTCAGTTGATGCATTCTCTTGATTTCTGAGGAACCAGTATGCAAAATGTCTGCTGGTTCTACTACATGATTCTAGTGGGGTCAACCTGATTTGTTGTTGGTTCCCCTGAGTTAGTTGCTGTTGACTGTCTTCATGTGGATCCTCTGCAACTTCATCTTCAAATGTATTACAACTCTCATCACCAGTTGGGGTTGGACAGTAGGTGAGTCTTGTTCCCTTACCTGTGCATCATCTCGACCAGTGAACTGTTCTCCGATGTGAAGTCCAATAAGCCTATAACATCATCATCTGTAACCTGGGAATCTCAGAGAACATGTTATATTCATCAAAAATTACATGGACACTCTCCTCTATACACAGGTCCTTCTTGTTAAAGACCCTGTATCTTACTCGTGTGGAGTATCCAGGAAACTGCTCATATCCTAGGGTCAAACTTATCCAATTGGTCACTTCCCATTTGTTATGCACATAACTTAGAACCAAAAATTCTCAAGTTGCAATAATGGGTTTTCTTCCCCTTAGGATTCATAAGGTGTCTTCTTCAAAATGGGAGAAGTAGTGCTCTGTTAATAATGTAGCATGTTGTGCTTATTGCTTCTCCCCAGAGCTCTTAGGGAGACACTTTCAATGAGCATTGTTCTGGCCATCTCCTCTAAGGTTCGTTCTTCCTTTCTACACTCCATTCTGTTGTGGAGTTTTGGAGCTGAAAAGTTATGACTAACTCCATTGTCCTGCAGTAGTTAGTAAACTTGCATTCTCAAATTCAGTACATGATCAGATCTAACTTCGCAACCAGTGAACAGTTCAATCGGTTTTGCAACTGTTTACTAACACTCGAACTCTCAAAGGTCTCATCTTTGGAAGACAAGAATAGAGTCCAAGTGTACTGGAGTAGTCATCTACTAATACACATACATACCTGTATCGCTCCTGCTCTGCACGCGCATAGGACCACACAAATCTATGTGGATCAGTTTAAGTGGTTTGCTTGTATGACCTCTCTCTTTGGCTTAAAAGATGACTTGACATGGCTTTCCTTTGGCACACTCTGACATACTCTATCCACCACATACTTAATGTCTGGCAAGCCAACCACTAAGTCATGGGTTTTGAGTTTGTTCAAAAGTGTAAGACTAGCATGCCAAACTTTATACAAGCCACTGATTTCTTTCAGCTACTACACTCAAACAAATGGACTTGTCCTTGGGATTTAAATCAAGTATGTTATGTAACATCCTCAAACTAGTTCCTTGGCAGACAGTTCATCTGTTTGTGTTAACTATGTGACAAAGATCAGATTGAAACTCGACTCTATTGCTTTGTCACACAGTTGGGATATGCTCAGAGATTATGCTGGCAGCCTCAACATAATATACATCATCAATAGCTTGGGAAAGAGACTTGCCAACCTTCCTAGGCCAACAATAGTACCCATACTGTTATCTCCAAATGTAGATCTTCCCCATCATAGGCTGCAAGTGAGAGACGAACTGTTCTTTATGTCTTGACATGTGTCTTTGAGCAGCCACTGTCCAAGTAAGTAGGTATCTTCTTCACTTTAGCCTGCAAAGCAGAATCAACGTTAGGTTTGGGAACCAATCAGGATTGGGTCCAATTCATCACATAGTCTGCTTCCCGTCTTCCTGACCAGACATCTAACATGTTTACTGCTTGCTTTTTGCTTATCCTCTTATGAATACATTCATCAATTTTGTGTCCACCCTTACACAGAAATTGCACACATACATATTTTTGGCAGACACATACTTACTTTCTTATATTCTGAAACCCATGTAGTGTTCTGGGTGACCACTTAGAATTGTCTCCTACAGTATACCTAGACCAGTACGACTACTTGTTTCCTGAATGGACACTATATGATCTAGATTGTACGGGCAGTCAGTAGTTTGTCAACATGATTTTGACTCGTTTCAAGCGCTTTGTCTCTGGTTTCAAGCATTTCATTAAAAGCACATTCTGTTCATCCATAGATTTGAAATCAATTCTCAATTTTTCAAAATCCATTTAAGGCTTGAAACCGCAGACTCATTAGTCCATTGAGCAGAACTATCCTGATACCCTTCTTCACTCATGAATTTCACAAGCTAGATCACATATTTGTCCTTCATACTCTCAATCATTTACTAATTTCTGGGATAGGGTGAGCAGGGGGAACAGTATGAAGTGCAACTTTGGTCTTGACAAATTCACTAGGCAATTCCTGAACATCTCTAATAACAAGTTGAATCTTGCAATAGTCAGGTTTGCTAAGATTCTTTGCCCTTTCTTGGCTGCAGTAAAGTTGATTGAATCCTTGGACTTTGACTTAAACAAACCAGAGGACCAGTTAAACCACCACTTCATCATCGAAAAAATCATTTTGATAAGTGTTGACTTAACTATTTCCAATTCAACTTTACACGGTTAGTGCTACTTCTAATTCTCTTTCATCTTTTTAATTGCATACAACACGTCCTTTAGGTGATCACAACTAGCAATAGCAATTCATATTCTTCTGTTTTCTTTTTTAAGTTCTTTTTTACCTCTTTATAGCAGTACTTAAAGCCAAGATCTCATCAAGCACAGTTCAACAATAAGCAATATTATCTCTATCATAACTATACATGTCTTCGCGAATTTTAGAGATATACTTGTTGTGAACTGGGTTCTCCTGTTTTGGCATCAGACATCTTTTCTGACTACTGTTCTCCTGAACTGATTTGAACCTGTTCAAGGAAAGCAGTCATAAACATTGTCTTCTGATGAGCTTCCTCCTCGTCTGAATCAGACTCTGAGTTGCCAACACAGAAGCAACCATGGCTCTTTTGAACGCATTGTTCTCGTTCTTTCATTGCTTTACCTATCTTCCATTGGGACGGTTTTTGATAAGATATCCAACTCTCCACACTTGAAACAACCTGCATTAGAAGAATTAGTCTTACTAAGAATTCTTACCTTCATTGAGTCCTCTGGTTGCTTCTCGAAGCGTTTAGCCATCATGGCAATGTCATCTTCTTCATCTTCATCAACTGTCCCTTCAAAGCATACCCTTAATGGTTCCTGTCTGTTTTGGCATCAACCAATATCTCATGTGTCATGAGGGAACGATCAAGCCTCATACATATAGTCACATTTGTCCAAGCACTGTAAGGCTTCTAAACATCTTCCTTACCAGATCCTCGTCAGTAAAGTTCTTACAAGTGATTTCAGATCATTTACTATAGTCATGAAGCGTCCAAAGCAATCATTTATATTCTCGTTTTTGTTCATATTAAAGTTTCATATTTTTGACATAAGTAAACAATCTTAGAACGTTTTACCTCGCTGGTACTCCTCATATGCAAGTTTAGGTAATCCCAGATCTCCTTGGCTGACTGACATGCTGAAATCCTGTTGGTCTCGTTCTCTGCATGGTTGCTGTAGGATAGACATGGCTTTAGCATTCTTCTCAGTTTCTTATAGTCTGTGCTGTGTATTCGCTTCTTTTCTCACATGACCACCACCTGATGATCAATCAGCTTGACACGCTGGACCATTCTTCATTATACCCAGCATTCCATAGTCAATGCCCATGATGATGTTCTGCATTCTGTTCTTCACCAGGCATAGTTCTTTCCTTGAACTTAGGAGTTTTGCTGTCGTATCCAATTGCTTGCATCTCTGAGTACTCATGATCAACTTCTCTAAGTGTTAATCGTACAAGAAGCTTAGGCTCTAATACCAAATTGAAGGTTTCCGAAGGTTACTCAAGAGGGGGGTGAATTGAGTGCTATTAAAATTCGATTGTTGTATTATTTATAGAGTAGACAAGTTGGACTTGGTCTCGCAGCGGAATAAGTGTTTGAACAGTACGTAGACAATATCGAGTAAGAATAAAAAGAACACAAATTTAACGAGGTTCACCAACTCTGGGCTACGTCCTCTTATCCTATTATCTTTATTAATTCTACTCGAAATAACAAAGAAACTCTCACTCACATGTACTGAACTACACTACAATTGTCACCCACACTCAACCCAAGTGTGCTAGATCGCACTTGAACTCACAAGCACTTGCTAATGAACTATCAAAGCTACCCAATCATAACCCTTCGTTGGTAATTCAACTCAACTTTCTTTTCTCTCAATTACTCACTTTAAGAGTTTACAAGAGTATTTGATCGCTCAATATGTGTGCACTCTTGTGTATGAACGTTACTTGCTTGATCTAGGCTTTAGACTTTCTCTTTTTTTCTTTCTCTCAAATATACACCTTTTAAGAACGTGGAGAGAAGTAAGTCAATTCGTTGAGTCTGTATGCATGGATATTAGGCAAAGGCCTAGCAATTACTAGTGATGCCAAACCTAGATATAAGAGATAAATAAAGATATATCTACTTCTTATATTTTAGGAAAGTTTCATAAGATATTATTCCAATACTTAGATGATATAATATCTTATGTCACTTTAATTGCATTAATTACCATATATTCAAACATATATTCCGCCAGATCATCTTGAAGTTTCTAAAACTGTTTTAAGAAAAATTTTCCAAAAAATATTTTTAAGAAAACTTTCCAAAAAATTTTTCTTGTCGACAAGATGATCCGCTTGTGAGAATAGTACAACTGTTCTCCTAAATGGCATGGTCAAAGTCAACCAACCAACTGGTTTAGTTGCCTTCAACTCTAAGAGAGAAAGTTGAAGCCCAATGCCATCAACCAATAATCAAGCACGCAACAACACATTCATGCACTTAATTTTACAAGAAGACTTATTCTAATCTAGAACTAATCTTCAATGTTCTTAACTTCTCGAAGCTTCCTTGATCTTCAATATTAAGCTTGATCTTCTCGAGTCTTCCTCGAAGGACTTTCTGCTTCAATAGTTGGAATTCTATATTGACAAACACATAAAGCAATTTGCATAATATAACTTGTTAGCATACATGTACTTTCTTTCAAGTGACCAAGAACAGAATTCAGTTGTTCAGACCAGCTGTATTCATCAGACTAATGTACGTGTTCTTGCAATTGTTTGTCGTCACTCAAACACTAGGGAATCAACAGTACTGTATAGCTATCAGGTGTATTTCATTCATCTTCAATCCAATCTAAGCTTTGATTTTGTCAAGTTGGATGTGGTTGGGGTTGTTTAGGTGGTGGTTTCAGATGGCTATGGTTTAGCTGCAGGTGGTTCTGGGTGGTGTTTCGGGTGGATAGAGTGTTCGGGTGGCTGCAGCTCGTTGTGGATGGTTTTGACTATGAGGTGGCTGAGTTGGAAGAAGGGAAGACTAGAGAGAAAGGATGATGAAAATAGAGGTTATTATTTAGGAGAGAGAATGAATTAATTAATGTGTAATTAGTTGAA
>SNQN01004530.1:0-51167 GCA_008642245.1 Bassia scoparia | reverse complement strand
TTTCTTGACTTGGATACAAATTACCCGGTTCGATGGGGGCGTTTGGGTTACGTTTCTTGCTGTTAGCCTGGTTCTTGCTTGGGCCTGGTGGAGGGCCGTACTTGTTATATAGTAGGTGACACGCTTTTATCACTGATTCCTGGGCGCGTTAGCGAGGTTCGATACTAAAAGTTACAAATAAGTTTCTATTTGTCGACTTTGTGGTTGAATTCGCACATTTCGCGACATAACTAGCCATCGATAAAGTAATAAGGTTGAACTTTTACCGACCGTTAAGCGGTCGGTAGAACTTTCCATGTGACGAATGCCCTACTCACATGGGTCCATGTGTATTCGTGTAAATAAATTCGTTGCCGGTCAAGCCTGGGTGTGCTTGGTCGACTGCGGAACGCCGGTCCGTTACGCAATATTGACGCCCGGAGTGACCGGCCGCTCTTTGGCGCTTTTCCTTGGGATAGTACCTTTTGGTGGCGTTGGACCGCCTTGGCGAGGTAGCTCTATTTTAATCCGTGGTGTGGTCATGTTTTTGGAATTTGTTACCGTCCGTATTCAGACGTGACGAAATCACCGTCGGTTGGTGGTTGTGTCTCGGGTACTCTAAAAATGGTAGTTTAACTGTGATCCCCCTGGGCTGTTCTCTCTGATAGTCCGATTATAGGGGAGGTTTATTACGGTCGGTAAACTTGTTGCAAATGATGTTGAGTCCTTGAATTGCTCCCTGGATGGTAAGTTGACATTGACACTTAATACCTGATCGCTGTTGCCAGTGTGAGTCTGACCCTGCTCAAAGGTGTTCCGGTCGTCACATATAGGCGGTCTCGGGTCTCGATGGCGCTCGTGTTCTTTGGTTTGCTTTTGTGGGTGTATTTGGATTTGGCTATTGTGTATGGGTTCTTTCTGTGTTGTTGTTTTGATGTGATATTTCATAACAGACAAAGTAATAAAAGTACTTGGTTAGGAGTAAATTAACTATAACATGTAACTCTTGTATATTGAGGTAATTTAACTTCGGCTGTACCAAAATGAACTTGCTCAAATCATTCTAATACAGTTAATTTTATATAACGGGAAATCGTTACAATACTTATGAACCTAGTGAGATTTTTAGGGTAAATAAGAACGTACTACCTTAAACAAAATACAGAAAGGTAGCCTTTGAATAGATTTGAGATCAAATCAAGAGTAGGAGTACTCCAAAATTTATAATAATTTTATTACTTTCTGACAGTAAGTGTCAATCAATCAACATTTGGTTCCTTTTAATATTCTATTATGGTAGCATGGGAGCCCTAACATGCTGGTCTAACTGGGACACGAAGGGTGGGTGGGGGGGTGAACAATAAAGTAATTTTCAGGAAGCATTTCTATTTCTCCTTCCACTTATTACATTCTCCTCATTCTCTTTCCTCTTTTTTATCGGCTATTGCATCTGGTGTTGTAGTTTCCCTCGTTTCGGCTGTTATGCATAATCCAACTGCTTTTCTACCTTTCAGCTCTTTTTCGCTTTAACTCTTTACTCTGACCACAGCGTTATTCTTCTTGTACTCTTCCTCGCTCTATTCGTAACTCGTTGTAGATTATACCTTTGCATCTCTTCTTCCACGAACCCATCTTCTTCTTTCCAGACTCTTACGCACTTGTGGGCGCTATGCTCTTCAAGGTCTCTGCTCTTAACACTCTGACTCCTTCGCCACTACTATGAAATATTAAGTGTTAACAAAGGATTTTTTAACATATAGAAAAATGTAAATTGATAGAGCGTCTAATATCAGTCTTGTTCTACGCTATTACCCTGGCAATCGAAAAATGGGTTTAAAGGACGTCGTGGGGTGAGATTCGGGAGATCCCTTAGGACTTTAGAATAATTTTTTGTGGTTAACAATAGCACTGATGTCTATTCGGCTTTGCTCATGTGGAGTAGAGAGTCTTTCATTCAACTCAAGCCCGTTAATATTTAGCATTAGTATTTTTTTAGGCTTTTAAGACTATGTCGCCTGATCCAGGGGACCCATCAGTTACTGTAACTTATAAAGTTTACACTATTTGCATATATTAGTTGTTATGTGGGGCGGATTTCGGTCTTTACCTGTTTTGAACGCGGGATGCCCGATTCTCCCAGTCGCTTGGGATCTCTGATTTTGGTTTGTGACTTGCTGGACCTGGGTTTACGTATGGATGAACAGTCATCGTTTGAAGCATTTGTGTAAGTAACTCCGCGGTGTGACCATCTGTTTCCTCTTCGGTATCAGTTGGTGGCCGTCGGGCGATTCTCTTTCAACGTGGTTATACCAAGGATTAGGGTCTCGATAATAGATAACTTAATTTTTGTATTCCTTCTGATAGCAATGATCAGGAGGGCATATCACAGGGATATAGTAATACCTGAAATCAACTTTGAAGCCCTAGTACTCTAATGATCGGGCCTCATATTCGGTCCATCTGATCCATAGCACCACTGTTTAGGGAAACAGTAATAATAAATATACGCTCTATTTCATTGCACTGTTTCCAATTTTCACGTCGATCTCTTCCTACGGACCACCTCACGTCGGGATGTCTAATTCTTCATCATTGACGATGGTCCTTAGCTTATACCTCAATAGCAGAGTTGGAGAGAGGTTTCTGGCTGATCCTCTGTACCTTGTGTCTCTGTTGTATCACTTTTTACTTTCTCTCAATTTAAATTTTGAAGAGAGTCAGTGACTTAGGCATCGGTTTGCGTGTGGGAGTTAACGTTCATATAGTATTTATCTCCATTCTGTGTTGTGTTATGGTTGATTTTTCATCGTTATGAAGCTTCTCGTCGTGACTACGAGTACGCTTTAGTCTTTCCATTCGCCAAGATGCCTTATTGCCTCTCAGGTTCTGCCGTAGCGACTTTGTTTTCAGATTCCAGGCCTCCCGCAGTCACGCTATGTAGGTTCTTTGCTTTCTCAGGTTCCAGTAGCCTACTGCAGTCCAGAGGATCTTTGACCTTCTAGTCCAGTTAGGTCTTAATATCTGTATGTCCATTCGGTAAAGGTCAGGGTGAGTTTTCTCGAACGTGACAGCCCTTTCTTGGGTTTTCCACAATTACCTTCTTCTGTCGTTGTTTAATTTCTATCTTTCCAACTTTGACCTTTCTTGCGTCCCTTGGCTTTCGATTTTCACGATCTCCAGGCTCCGTTGACTAGTGTGGGGCCACGCTAATCAGCGGCTCCGGTCGGTTGTGTATCGTCCAGTCCCTCAGTTCTACGTACCGTCTACTGGCTGGTGTAACCAGACATTCTCTTTGGACCGTTCCGTTTGATTGGCGCGTAGCGCTTGTTCCTAGCTAATCGTGCGCTCTGCATCAGGCGATTACCAGTGTCCTGCACTCTCGCCTACTGGCAACTTGCGCTCTTCGATAGATTTGTACACTCCTTCGGATGTTGCCCGAATCACAGACTTGCCCTCCTCTCACCTTTCGTCCACCAGTCGATGAGGTGCGAAGGTTAGTATGAAGGATCTAGACTAGAGTCATGGGTGACGAGGCCTGCTGACGACTGTCAACAATCTACATTTCCACAACGGGAATACCCGCTAGGTGGGACATCTGGCCACTTATTACATCGCGTGCGCTCTTTTCTGGAGAGTGTAAGGTCTACTTCTTAAGGTTTCAGCGATGGTCCATGGCGATACAGCGGGAATGCCTAGGTACAAGGTCAGCAGGTACCGGAGTTGGTTTAATTGTGTCTCGGGAGGAGAGTTGGAAAAAAGCGAGATAGTGTTAGCAGGTAAATCGAGGGGGAGCTAGTCGCTCCACTTCTGTCCTGATTCCAAGCTTCTTGTTAATGATCTTTAGCCTGGCGTACTGCACATCCGCTTATATGGCTCTTTTCCTCGGCCTACTATCCCTCATATCTGTTTGTTACTGTTCTTGCTCATAAAGCCTTAATATTACTTAGAGTAAATGTGTTCACGTTATTATGCTGGCCAGATGCGCCAAGCTGACGCTGGTTTTACCCTAATATTTCCTCCACCAACTATAGTTCTTATTATGTCGTATGGTTTTAAGGACCCGCTCGCGCCCCATCCTACAAGAATTATCTTCGAGATGGGTCAAGAAATAGTCTGGATCGTGTGTCATCTCTCGACGCAGATCTCCTATTCTACGTGCTCAGCGCTTCAGCGATGTTCGGTTCGAACTGTCTCTGTTCTTGGTCTCATGATTTGCGTTCTTTTGGCGCCTCGGTCACTACAGCTCTATCTTGTAGCGTTGCCTTCTCTGGGAAGAAGCCTAGACGATCGGTTCAACAATTGGGTATGTTGTCGCTGTTGTTTGCTGGATAGCATCAGATGATAGTCGTACGGCCAGTATTGCTTCTTGCCGCACACTGGAATCCTACCTGTTTTCCTCTGTACCTTCCCTTCACTTAGAGTTCTGTCTAGGTTGCTTTCTGGATCTGGCGACTGCCCTGTTTTTATGGAAGCGATTCCAACCTCTGGTGTCAGTGTTTCCGAGCGTGAGAGCCGTTTTTTGTTTGTGGTGGCCCTTTGCCTGCTCATTCTCAGCTGTTTAGCCTGGTCCGCCGATTCTGTCTGATTCTCTCTTCTTTCTTGTAAATTTATAATACTAAATTATTTCCTAGTCTGGGGAGAAAAGCAGTTGATTTCGACCCATTGGGTTGGTAACCTTTCTGTTCTCGAGGGTCCACTTTGTTGTCCGAGTACACGCTATCCGTCTGCCCATAGTTGTGTTCTCTAGGCAATCTCTATATCATCTCCGTATTCTGCTTGATTGATGGCTTCGATAATTCTGGTGCTCTTCAACTCGAAACTCCCTTTCTCTTGCATCTTATTACTACGTGCGTCTCTTAGGAATAGATGTTTAAGTTTTTGTCTCGGACCGAGTAGCATTCTGTACTGGATACGCTGAATTCATTCCACTATGACTCCTTGTTTTCCGTCATCGATCATCGTTTGGCTACGTGCTTAGTACCTGGCTTAGCTATCTTGAACTGCTTACTTCTCTTTCGCATCACGGCATGCCTGGACGATGCGGGCATTGTGTGTCGCGTCTTTATTCTCTTTTATCCAGGGCCCAGCTATTTTGCAGGTACTTATGTCTAATTATAGTGGTTTAAATTGGACTTCTGCCTCTACCCCAGGTGCTCGTCCGCGATTCCAACAATTTTTTTTCTTCGAAATTCGCTGTCCGAATGATCAATTTATCGGGTTCAATTCCATTGGTCATGCGCTAATTTTGCGCCGAAAAAGAAGTGGTAGCATAATTTCCACATTGACACTCAAGGACTCCAAACGAGCGAAATCTGGGTGAGTCTTGCTGCGATTCAGCTATGGTCAACCGAGGTTCAAGGTGTGAATCAGGCCGGAAGCTGGTTTCAAATTAGTGGCCAGTCCCATTGTTTGAGGACTGTTTGGTTTTTGATAGCGGTTCAGGTTCGAGGTCTACATGACTGATCTGATTTCAAGTTGAAATCGGTGAAAAGGGTGCTCTGGATTTAAAGAGTGCCCTACGTAGAGGGCTGACGAATATTCGAGCTGAGGAAGTTTTGGCTCAGTATCGAGAAGTGATCGGTTCGTTAGAGGTGAAACTACTCACCGAATCACTTTCGCCCAAGCCCTCTGGCGGTCTCTTTCCGCACAAGGCTAGTCAAAGCAATGGGGGGGGGGGGGTGCGAGCCGCCGAAGGCTTAGACGGTACCTGGTCCTATGGCTACGACAAGTCGAGAAACACCAGGAAGCGAAAGAGTGGGAAAGTAGTGGTCCCCAAGTATGTTAATTTACGAAGGACCTCTTCTTTCATAGTTTAAATAGAGAGATGAACGGGACAATTGGTTGGGATTACAGCGAGTGCACTTCGCCACCTACCCCTATGAACATTGTCAGATCGCGACAGCACGTTTCTGAGACCTTAACGAACTAATTTGTTACTCGTTTCTGTTATATCCCCCATTCTTATACGATATCGGCGCGCGATCTTCAGTGCACCCAATGGCAGTGACGCTTCTGTCATGTTCTTACTGCTCGGATACTATCTCCATGGTCAGTAATAGAGTAATGGGCCGATCGTCTCGAGGCACTAATCTTCATCGCTTCCCATTCTGCTTGTTTCCCTTCTACATGTTAAACGGTAGGCTTAAGATGGGAAAAGTTGTCTAACGAGGTGTGAAGTCGACTTTTACAGCGCGAGATGATGATGCGGCTGATATCTTTCGTTTTTCCTTGTCTCCTTCCGGTCTTGATCGATGACGTCCTAGCCACAGTTGATTGTCGGTGCCGGCTCAGCTTGGGCCTGTCACCTCGGTGGACCCAACGATTCAGACGGCAGTAAAAGCGAGCCTCATTTTGATAGCAAGTCTACTAAGGCTTTCGCGCTGACACTTGATGGCACTGTTCGAGGCAGGAGAACGTTTCCAGGTAGCGTATCTATATATTTGTTTTGAGTAGGAGGGATCAAGGTGACTCGTTCGTATTAGTTTCCAGTCTGCTCTGCCCAGATCGACTTCCTCATTCTGGTATGTCGAGAAAGATTGAAAAGGCACATATCATGGAAGGTGAGACGAGTATCTGGAATTGAGTAGGCACGTGTAGCCGTCGTCTAGATATCAATGCTTAGGTAGTTCGTGTGATTTGTCGGTTTCACTAAGCTTTAATGTACCAAGTATGATGAAACCTCGGTAAGGCTATCATGTACCATCTGTTCGAAGATAATCGGGGGGGGGGGGCGAGTCGCCATATATCCACTCCCGTAGTAGATTCCGTTTACGCCTCTTCCAGTTGCCGCGGTCTCTGGAATCTCGATCACGAGTTCGCAGGGCTATTTTGAATAAGTTTCGCTAGTCGGGTTTCGAGGCGACTCCCGCTCGCTATACCATTATCTTTGGGTCGACCCCAGTACCTCTCAAATTTATATCCCAAATGTTGCTGATCTTCCCCGCGGTTTGAACACATCTCATTGTCCTCGGAAGTTCCTGTTGTCTGTGACTGACAAGTGACAAACGATGGGTGTCAGACTTCCAATGGAGACTTCGTAAGCAATTGCGGACCGTAGAGAGTGACTTGGATTGGTATCTTCGTTACTCTCTCCACAAGCCTCCTTTTCTCGGCTGGGGTACGGAATAAATGGATGTTAAGGTCGGGTTAGATGGTGTCTTCACGCTGTCGCCAACGCCGCCAGAAGACAGAGAAAATCCAGGAGAATTGTAATGATGGCTCTTGCGCATGGTGCTTTCATCCCCGCAAGGGAAGCAAATTGGCTTGTTCTAGCCGGTTTTATATCGCTGAAGCTGCATGGCACGTCCAGAGTCTCAGATGCTCTCGAGGAATCTATGGTCCTTTGTGATCTCGATCTAAATCCGAATAGGAAGTTAGGGTGGGAAATTATCAATCGAATTTCTTCACCCCTTTCGTCAGGAGATCAGACGTTGCTGTTTCTGGAGTTAAACGGATGGTTTTGGCACTGCACTCTGGTTGAACACGTATGGCCGTAGGGAATCGATTCCGGTCGAGTGAGCCGTTTCCCTAGGACCGATTTTCATGCGGGGTCTGAGTGTCATCTCCCCGGGCTTCATCCATTTACGCCTGTCAAGCCAGTCGGAACAGAGACGGAATCTTGGTTCGCAGTCTAGAAGCATAAGCCGGCAAATGAGGAAGTGAAAAAATTTTACCTCGCGGAGGCTGGCCTTTCATCATGGAGAGCTGCCAATACCTTTCGAGACTGGGTGGCAAATGTTGTTTTTTTAGTTTCCTAGATGCCAATACGGTTACTGTGTCGCCACTGTGGTTGTGATTACTATGCGATTCTCAACAGGATGTTCCAAGGTATCCATTCTCTTCAAAAGTACTACGTTAAGTCTGCTTTCGATTCACTTTGTTGGATCAGTCTACGTTAGTCAAGCGTAAATTTTGGATGCGCTTGTTGATGGGCTTCTCTGTGGGGTTTCATCTCTAAGATTCCCATGTAAGGTTCGATGGCACGACCAAGATAAATAATTATCATTTGTGACAGAATGGTCTGTTTGCTTATAAGGTCCATGACTTTCGGCCTACGAATGCCCTGCCAACGTTTCAAAGGTTGGTGTAATTGCAGTCTTTTTTTTCAAGCAGATTGGGTCGGAATTGTTGAAGCGCGTATATTGATGGACATGATCATCAAAAGCAAGTTTAGCCAATGACCATCCTTGGACTTGAAGGAACTTTTGAAATGCTTCGCATGGTCTAGATTTGAAGATTAAACCCTAAAGCAATGGTGTATATTTTGTTTGGGTAACTCTGGAAAATTTTTGGGATATTTCTGGTTGACCCGAGAGGCGGCATTGAGGATGGATCCCAGATAAGGTGCCTAAGCCGTGCTTACATGACTTCCTTAGATGTGTTGAAGGAGGTCCAGAAGTTTTGACCAGGAGTGCTTGTGCTGCTTTGGCAGAATTGGTCTCTCTGACGGTGCTTGGGAGATAAGTTTGTCCAACCTTGTTAGAGTTTATGAAAAAGTTTAACGTTAGTTTCGGGGAACTGGACTCTTGATAGCTGAACGACGTCTCGGGCCAACAACATCAAGGTGAGCAATTCCATACCCTGCTTCCTCTGTTGGTGGTCTCCGGTTGGGAAAGAGATCGCCTTTACATATGTCGGTTTGCTGTTTTCCTCTACATGATGTTCTGCAGGGGTGGTTCTTGGTGAGCAGCGGAGAGTCCGAAATATGGCTGCTCTAACTCCTTGTGTGACCTACTGTGTGTTCATCAGCGTCATTGTACTCCGGTAAGGCAAACTGCTCGGACATTATTCGATCTACCTCTCCTTCTTTTCCGTCCTTTCGCCCGCAAAAGTTTTGGACCTCGATGAATTGCTCATCACAGGGCCAGTAAAGCTTTTCCTGGCGATTCCCTCCTACTAGTTTGCTTGCCGGTCAGTTAGTAACTATCGGTGGGCGTTTGGTTGTGTTTTAAGGGCTAGATCTTCATCACCTCCTGGGCGATGGGCAAAGAGTATTCTCATACTCCACTGTTTTTTGGTCAGTTCCGTCTCCGGGTCAACGCTGGGATGCTAACATGTGGCTCTATTTTCGCGTTGACATGTGGATTTTGACATTAGTTTTTCATGGAGGGCCCAGAAGGGCAATTCATATGGGTGCATCTAGGGCTTAGGCTGATTTTTATTTGTTCGCAATTTTAGACACACTTACCTTCTGAGCGCAGAGGGCTATTGGTTTCTCGAGAGCAGGTGCTCTGGAAGTGTGAATGCGTTCGATGGGTTCTACTACTTGCATTCGGCACAGGACCTGGTTTGTGGGGCCAGGTATCTGCTGTCGAGCCTTTCTGCCGTTCCGGATCTTCAGCAGTGTTGTGGGATGTTCTTATTGTGAGGTACCCGTCTGGTCCTGCTGGCTCTGGAGGCTGGACGACTATGTTAATGTGGCTGGGGATTTTCTTTTCTGAGCTAGGGCCCAGAAACAACGAGAGCATGAATATGAGGCTTTGATTGACAACTGGGATCAATGGAGTGGTGCGTAAAGGTCATTCGACGCTGGGCGGCACGCGCGCTCGTATTCGAGGCCTAGTCCCCGGCGGTATTAGGTCGCCCGACGTCGCTCGCAATTCTGATGTCGTCTTCTTACCACAGCGTCAATGGTAGATGATTTGCATTGTAGGCCCAGAGAGAATTCGGACGACAATGTTTGATATATCAAGTTACATGGGCAGAATTGGGCTAAAGTTAGTGCACGTTAATCAAGGAATTAGATAGCTTCTTATATGGCGTTATTATGTAGTGTCCTAGTATCTCGAGAATAATCAGTCGGCGGCAGATGGCGCTTCTCTTACATTAGGTTTCGTGGCCAGTTCTCTGGGAAGGGCAAAACACCCTCGACAGTCTTTTTTGGAAGTTTAAGGGCAAAACCGATAGAGTATTGACACGATTCTTTGTAAGAGTCAACTTTCATTTCGACAGAAGGTAATACACGTGGATGTAATGGCTCTATTCGCTTGTCGCGTCCGTCATATTTAATTAGCGTCTTTAGTTGGTAACCTCCTTCTCCCATCTGATTTTCCACCTCGTCAACAAGGCAGAAATTCATCGTATGGCGGCACGCGGAGCCTCTGGTGTCTTATTTCTCCTGGAAAGGGTCTCAGCTTATCATAAAAAGTCTCCTATAGCTCATTATCATCCTTCGTCCGCTGTTGAAGTGGTGTGACCTCCAAGAAGTTGCGCGCGCTATTGCAGCGTCGTTCAGTCGATGTTTTGCTACTATTCCTCCGAGGGACTATGTGCTGGGTCAATTTCGGTTGCAAGAGCCTGTTGCTAGAAAAACTCTTCGGATCTGGCTATTTCTGGCGTGCCTTCCGATTCGCAAGTGATGCTCAAAGAGTTTGGTAAAAAAGAAATGTTTTGTTTAATACAGTTGTCAAATCCATTTGCCAACCTATTCCCGTGTATTTTCTCTTTCGAATCCGGCTTAACTCTCCTTGGTTTACCCTTACTCATTTATGGACCTTCTTCGTCTCAAAGTATCGCTTCTCATGGTACATTTTGCGGACTTCTTATTCACTTCAAGACTTTCGGTCGGCAATCCGAAAGTATTGTTTCGATCGTTCGCGGTTGTTGACTTACGGTTTACTAAGTTGTGTTTCCTGTTCTTGTTTCGGATTAGCTTTTTGGTTTTCGCGTGATATGGTATTTCCAAGACCTTTTTCAGAATTTATAGTGAACCTTTCACTTCCTGGAAAAACAGTTAGTTTTGATTGGCTTCGGTTTTGTGGCTGTGCGTTCTTTCGTTTCGGTCTTCAGGTTTGTTGCTTGGTAAATTTGGGTCTCGGTCTCAGCTTTATCTGCAGATGTTTCTACCATTATAGTTTGGCTATTAGGCGTATAGTGATGTGGGTTTTGTCGATTTAAGTGCTTTTTTATGGAACATAGTCTAATAGTGCGTTCGATTTTGCTCACCCTCAGTTTGCGGCCACATCTCCAAGGCTAACGGTCAGGGGGTCGATTGTAACACCTCTTATACATAAAACTGGATCTGTTCTCAAGGCAATTAACGAAGAAATTGGACGAGATGCCAAGCGTCCGTGGGCGAATGTATTTTACGCCTGTTTATATTGATGCTCTTTGGGGTCCCATACCCATCGTTGTACGGCACCTACACGATGTGATAGGTGTTCTGGTCCGGAGTTGGGAATCATTCGGTCGTTATGCTTGTTCTATGCACCTGTACATCACTGGCCCTTTGGTAGCTGTCGTCTTCCTAATTGTACGCATATCGGCTATGATATTGCTCTTACTACCCTTTTGGAGAGTTCTGCCTTATGTTGTATTACCTGAGCTGCACTAAGCGAGAGGCTAATTGGTCTGCCGGGCTTCCTGCTGTGCGGCACAGGTTTGGGATCTCTGAGGATTTGATTCGATATTGAAACAACTAGGGGGCCAATGCTTATCGCTACTTTCCGTATCACAGGTAGCTTTATTTTCAGCTTACTGAATTGTTCATCCGGGAGTCATAACAAGCGACGGTTGGGCTAAGGATACAGCTTAAGGTCGTTGGGTAGATCCTGTTGTTTCGAGGAGGAATGGCAAGCTGTTTGGCAGTGCTATACCATCGGTATATGATGGGGAAATCTGACCTCCTGAACTGGGACGGGTACCGCCCTTTCAGAAGAAGGGTCTATTGAAGGCTCTTCTTGAGGGATGGCACATGGCGAGGTTGGTTGAGAGGCCAATGGATTATGTGGCAAGTTTTCGGTTGCACGCCTAAGAACACCGCATGGACCTATGCACCTGGATGTCGACGTCTTCCCTTCTGTCCCTCGGGAACAATCTTTGAAAATCTGTTCATTGAGTGAAGGTGGAGCGGAGCTACTGACTCAGAGGTCTAAGAACCAAGGGCTTCTGCGTACGGGCTTGTCTCAAACTAGGACAAGAGTATGGGTCCGGTATCAATTTTTCCTGACCCTCTGTTGGCAGTATCTCCTTAAGGAACGAATACCCTCAATATATATGGCGGGCAAACGCTGGACGTTAAGAATGCTTTGTCCCTTAAACAAAGCTGCCTTGCGACAGTAGACCTCTATGTGTATTTAAGTCTCCGGGCGGCGGGCAAGTTAGTATCATAGCACGTTGTTGGTGTTTCTGCCCTTAAAAGGTGGGAAGCTTATCGACAGAACCAGGGATCTGATTCCACGTGTCGCATATCTCACATACCTCCTCTATTCTCTGAAATATGCATGCTGTCGAAAGGCAGAACAACTTATTAATCAGATCAGGTGCAGGACTTTCCATCATCGCGTTCTACTATAGTACTCTCGGTCTATAATGGGAGGTATGAGGGCATGTCCGGATCCATGGGATAGAAAGAGCCCGCACTCATGGCTATTATAAAGCGGACGCTTCATACCCTTTGGTGAAGTAGGGCTTGTCTTTTTTCTGGCAACAACGCAGTCGAGGGTGATGCATTGATCTGTTGGGTACGGCTGCAAAAATACGATAGTGCATCTGTTGTACAACGGGCAACTAGTGCGATCGCGGCCTGGTCCAACGCTTACCATTCCTTGACATCAATAGGGTATGTACACTACTGACCCAGGCTCTATAAAGGGCAATCACCGGCTAGTGTATTCGGGTATTTGCACTTATGTTCACTGCCCTGGAATTAGGTCTTTCAATTCTGGATCTCAGTATATTCACAGTTCCACACCGGGTAAACTTGTATTTTGGTCCACAATTAAGGGTGGCGTGGGGAAGTCAGTGAGTTATTTGGGTATTTCCTTTCTGTCAAGGCCGGTCTTTACAACTCGCACAGAACTGCAGGGCATTCTTCCTCGACATGACAGGGTAACCGGGCTATCAGTACATGGTTCGGCCGACAGAGTGATATAATTACATGCTACTGGCCGTCTTTCGAGAGTCTTTCGTGAGCATTGTCGTTATTTTTGTACGCTGAGAACCTTATTAGACGCTCATCTCGCTACTTCGGAAACTCGTCAATGTCGCTAGATTCGCTCTGAGGTATATTTTCAGGCGAAGGCGTGGTAATTGAGAAGATATTTGACTGAGAGGTCTCGGGTTGGATTCTCTTGGGCTCTGAGAATACTGTTCTTTTTAAAAGTCGACACTATAGGGTTCATCCCGGCGACATATCTATCACCAGTAGGCGTCTCTCGATAAGCTGGTTGTGCCCCCTCTATCCCGTATCGATGATTTATCCCCTGAAGCAAAGAGGTTTGTCTCGACAGAGAATTCGGGAACATTGAATCGACTGGATTATGCAACTAATTAGGCATTGTTCTGTTTGTGCGCATAAATAGGTCACCAAAGTTTAGGCAATCTTCTGTATTGCATTGTTTTCGAGATTTGGATCTTTATAATCATCGCCTCCGCTGGTATTCATGGTGGTTCATTGGTTCAAACGTTCGGTCATACAAGCCATCGGTTTCTCCAATCATTTAATCTTGGACGTCTTATGCGCCGCATGGCTCGTCAAGCCACTTGATCGGGAATCAATGCTGAGACAGCAATAGTTTCGTGCAAGCAAGATTGCTTTCATTTCGTGAGCAGTACGATTGTATTATACACCATTTGGGGCACATAAATGCTTAGGCTTGTGTTGACGATGTGTGGGCACAAGTCCGTCGCCAGCTCCGAGGTGTTACATTACAGATTGTCTCAAGGTGTTTACATTCATTGTGGTTTTGCCTTCTGAAAGTTTTCTTCTAGGGACCTAAATGCAATTTCTGAACTCGGACGTATGGCAAGAGGTAGTACGCAACTCCATTGCGAGCAAGTCATATTTTAGAGCGAGAGAACATTGAGTTGAAGCAAAGAACTTTTAGTCGACCTTGTCGTCTTGCATTATGGCAACAAATCGTGTTTAAGCCATCCATGATCCTGTAGTTCGTAGTTGATGACATAATATATGCATCACTAGGTAGCTGTTATCGCGTTCTTAGCGCTCACAGAGTGTTTTGCTTCTGTGCACTTCATAATGAGAACTTTTTCGCACGCGTGAAAAGCTGCTGTAGAAGTATTAAAGTTGAACGGAACAAGGACTGGAGTATTAGATGTTTTAACATATGGCATAACTCAGTGAAGCTGAGAATGACGGGTAGGTATACTATATCCAATGGGTATACTAGATGGACGTGCGAGGAGCTTGACGTTCTTCTTATAATTCTCTAACCAAAGGCAAGGCACCCATGCCTGAGTTCGGCTTAGAGCTCTGTTAGCCTTTCGCGTACGGAAACATAATCTGTGAGAATAACAGCATTGTGGGTCGGATAACAGACTACTACCCTTGGTGGAGTCAGCCTGTTGTTGGTTGAGGGCTTACATTTAAGGAGAATTACGCAGCATGGTTACGTATCATCACTCTGAGTGTGATTGGCACTGAGACCATCTCATAGAATTTATGAAAGATCACGAGGCCCTTCGGCTTCTTCTTCGTCAGAATGGACCTCAAGCTTCCAAGACAGAATTGCATGTTATAATCTGGAGGAGGGAGGTCCTTGCGGATGGACGACCATCTTGCTGGCTCTAAGCTTTCGGCAGCGAGGACGGTAGTGGACGGAATAGTCCTGCAAGTGAGGTCCAATGCTTGCTGCCTTTTTGTGCCCCAATTTCCTTTATCTTGACGCAATACTTCTAGCTACTCCAAAGGTAGCGCGAAGATTCAAATTAATGACTCATAGACTAAGCCGGGCGCGCTGCGAGCACAGCTCATTGCTAAGATACTTAACGCAAGCTTTGCTCGGACGGCAAATCCTTTGGCTGCAGTGTAATGTTCTTTGGGAGTGTAGCAGTGACTGTGAATGGCTTCGCTCCATTGGGACGGGACAAGACAGCTGATGTCTGCCTTTCAGACGGAAGGAATTGAAGGGTAGGTTATTGAAGAGTAGGTCTCTTCGTTAATAGGCACGACGGACTCTATCTGGATATAGGGGTATAGAGGAGCTAAAGAGGTAAAAAGGGCGGGAATACGCAACCTTCTTCCTACTTCAGGGGTGATCACCGAAGACTAGGGCCAAGGGCGCATTTGGGGAAGGTGGTCTGGTAGTCTGCTCTAGACGCTTCTCAGGCGGGAGTCATAAGATTGCTTCATAAGGTGTGCTATTGACTAATCGTGTTTATACTGCACGCACTCTGTTATTTTGGCTCAATTTCTCTCATTCACAGAGAGGCCATCACATCATTGCAACTGGAGCTCGAATGCTTCATCTCTGCATCGAGAGGGATTCGGTTTGTTGGCTGGTGAGCTACGGGCCTATTGGACAATGATCGTCCTATATCTCTGGTGTCACATCTCATAGAGAGCAAATCATGCTTTGGGTTGCCAGTAGGTGTTCTACGGGGCCATACGCATAGTTGGAATCTCAAGGTACGTTTTGGCAGAACGCAGGGTGCGAATAGGTCTGGCGCCGACATCTGCCAAAAATGTACATTGGGCTACAGATCGGAGGGAGGTGCTTCTTTCATTCTCTCTAACCGTTTGGTTCTCTCAGAATTGAGATCACGTTTTAATAATGGGCGGTATAGTACTTATATAGTTGTGTGTGATAGGATTTTGATGGTCGCCTGTGGCAGTGAAGCGGAGGCTTGACTTCGAAGTTAATGCTCGTAATGGTCGCACATTAGATCTAGCCTTTCATCAGGAGGGGCTGGGACTGTCAGCGCTTTCTGGCTTTCTGTCTAAGCTCAAGTATGCTTGTACAGACCGTCGGCGTTAGTGAGACCAAGTCTACAATGAAAAGAAAAAGAACATGTAGTATAAATATAGTGAATGCAGTTATTGGGGGCTGTGTAAACTCAGCATAAATAAGCATATATAGGTGGCAATGACCATCTAATCGATCACACTACACTTCCAACGAATGGCTGCTCAGAAATCTGATAGGGCCAAAAATGAAATGAAGAAATAGATGAAAGCGGACTAAGACGTAACCCTTTATGACATAAGTCACAGCGGCTCGGTAGCGCTGGGAGCTGATCTTTAGGTAAGGAGCTAACAGAATCTAAACCTTAGGGAATTCTAAGCCGATGGCAGATTAGAGAGATTATCTCGTAATTAAGCATCGCTTCGGGCGTTATGTAAATGCTCACCGCTTCGAGCATCTATTCGTTGGGTTGTAGGAGTACTCCTATTCTAGGAGATGCTCGCCCTCCTCTCGATATAGTCGTCGTTCTTTTTCTCATCCCCTCAAGCTCTCGTTCGAGCTCGGCGTTTCTCTTGTCGAAGACAACGGTAAAACTTGCAGATTCATAATCTTGGGATCTTTCGTTGCATAATTGGGGTTGTCCATTCTCAGGGTTCGAGATGTGAGTGGAGGCTCCCGCATCGCTTGGATTGTCGGCGAGCTTGCAGATCTCTGCTCCCTCGAGTTTGGACATCTGGGCATTTTCAAATGGACATGTGATAGAGGTTCTTGTAGTCCTCTAATTCCTTGTAGCCTCTCGGGGGTCGGACCATCTTCTTCTCATCCACGGTTCCCTCCTGTTGGAGCTTCCTCTTTTGGGTCATCGGTTGCTTACCCTCTCGTCGGGTATGAAACAACCTCATCCCATTCGCTGAATGAGCGATAACCTTCGCCCACCCCGAAGCCACTTCTCGCCATCTACCAGGAGGCAGAGAAGAGGAACATGGTGCTTAAATTTTTCTTCTTCTTCTTTCTTGCTTCTTCAGCGCTATTAACTGCTGAACCGCATGGTATGAATGTTCCTCACCGGAGGTGTTGCGTTGAAGGGGTGAGAGGGGTGCAGGATCGTCGACAGATACGTCGACATTCCTGATGCTTGGTCTTCTTCAATTTATGAGGCCTCGCTCATCTCCGCAGTTCGAGGACCTCTCTTTCCGTTTTCATCACGGAGTATCCCCTTCTCCGCCATTTTTTTCTTTGGGTCCGTCTTGACCCTCTTGTCCTTTTTTGAACTGGGGCTGTTGATCAGCCTACTTTTTGGCCACTCGATGGCTTTTTCCTGGCAAAACAGGAAATTCTAAACACTTAGGTCCAAAAATATGGATAAACAAGTTATACACAAGTCAAACCAAGATCCAAAGATAAGGATTCCAGCTGATCTAACTAAGTCGAAATCCGGAGATGTGTATTCTTATAACAAAGGTGAAAAGATTCGTCTAACACACTAAGTAAATACGCAACTCCCTATTCGTTCTATTAACCCGACCCCTTTTTTTCGTCGAACAAAGATTTCCGACTAAATAGGTTCCTTGTCGACAGATTAAACATGTCCGAAGCTGGGAGATGTGTATTTTACAAAGGTTAAAGGATCGTCCATAACCCACCTAAGTAAAATAATCAACAACTCCCTATTCGTCAATTACCGATTCTGTCGAAACAAAGTTTTCGACTAATAAAAGACTCTTTCGACCAGATTAAACATGTCGAGCGTGGAGATGGGTATTTTTACAATGGGTGAAAGGATTCGGTCAGAAACCACCCAAGTAAAATACCATCCTCATTCGTCTTCCGATGTTTCGTCGAAGCAAAGTTCGACTAAAAAACCTCTCTCCGACAACTAAAAATGTCGAAACAACAGGGGTGTGTAATTTTTAACAAAGGATAACTGGGTTTGTCGCAAAATGAACCTTAGTAAAATACAACAACTATACGATTTCGTCAAAGCACGGCTTTCGATTAAAATACACTACTCTCGACAATACACTGTTCGAAGGAGAGATGTATATTTTACTAGGATCTAAATGGTTTCGTTTAGAGACGTGACCTTAGTAAAATAACATATCCATCTCGTCCAGTCCTACGTCTTGACGAAGCAAAGGCTTCGAACTAAGAGCGACCTCTCTCAGACACACTAACTGTCGAAATAGTAGGTGTGTATTTTAAACGAAAGGTGCAAGGACTCCGTCCAGAAAGTGCCCTTAGTAAAATATCATCTCCTCTTCGAGTTTAACAGAAGAGTCCGAATCTAAGGATTCGATCAATTTTTGACTCTACTGTCGATTAGTCGTCAGGAGATGAGTATTTTACATGGGTAAAAAGATCTCGTCCAATAAGGAACCCTAGTAAAATACCATCTCCCCTTCGACTTTGGAGAATAACATCGAGAACAAAGTTCTCGAAGAACATCTCTTGTTGACTGTGAAAAAGAGACGAGTCGCTGGGTTTAAAGTGTTTGACTAAGTGAAATGGTCGAGAACATTCAGTAAAAAGGCTTTGTAAAATACCCTCTCCATCTCCGACTTTAAGTAAAAGTTATCGAGAATTGGAGATGGACAAAGGGATTTGAATAAAATAAACAAGTCGAGAGATATACCTTGTTTCTCTTCTTCTTTTCGGTCGGGTGTCATCACTCCGACTGTTGTCTGAGCTCAGCAAAATACTTAAGTCCATCCATGCCTTTTTTTCTTTGGTGGCGGTTTCTTAACGAGCCAACGTTCTGCATACAGACAATATAAAAAGGATAAGTGAATCCATACATAAAAGCAGTCGAATCACAAATATAACCGTCTATTCTACTCCTCTGAGCCCTCCTTGACAGCGACGAGTTGGAAGGCTCGAGGTAATGGGTCTCTATACCAAATAATGCAAAGGCACCCAACTGTGGGAATTTTTTTCTGGAAATCGGCTTGCCTAAAAGTCTTTAGGATTCTTTTTCCAAAGATCCACTGGGATTCACTTTCGAAGGTCTTTCTTTTTAAGGAAATACCCCACCTGCTGCTTTTCTTCAACGTGAGAGGGTCCAGGTCTCGAACACCGATTGCCCTAAATTTGGGGAAGTGCTGGCACATTTGTTATACAACACTATGATGTGTTGCTTCTGAGCACAGAACAGCTACCAAATCGAGGGATTTCGATAAAATAAAATTGTGATTCCAAGGGCCGCCTTGTTAGGTTTGTCAAAGGACAGTCACTTGCCTTTGGATGCTCAGTCTTGAACCACCCCATTTACTCTGGGGTTTCAAACTAGCTGGTGATGTGAAGCAAAGACAGTTGACTCGACGGAGCCCAGCCTTTTCACAGCACATAACCAACCAAGTATTTAAGATGTGACGGAAGGAATTGGGAAGTCAGCTGCAGATGCCCGATGAAAGATGCCGACACATAAAACGAAGTACTTTCCATAAACTTGTTCAGTAGAGGACGACCCCATAATCCAGCACTCCAAGTAAAGGGGATGATAGCATATGGACAGTCCCAATATTGTCTCTCCAACGTCTGGACAGACAAACTTCGGTCGACTTTTGGGTTAAAAGAAATCATGATCGATAAGGGGTTGTTTGCTAAACCAGGTTTAGCTTCTCTGAACAGCATGTGATATCTTCATTGTCGGTGAGCGTTCTTTCCCTTTGGCAACATACAAGTCAAGTATTTTTGGGGGGTTCCTGGGACAGATGTTTATGCTATTTCCTCCCCTGACGATCCTCACTACCACTAGTTGAGGGTTTCATCAGTCGAATCATCACTAGATGACTCATCTCCATATGACGACGAGTCTTTTGGAGGCCCTCTCGGCAAGGGGAACTTGGGAAGGTCCTACATCTTCTCCGATGGCTGACATCTCCTCTCGTCAATAGAAGAGGAAATAGTCTGCCTGTAAGGAACCTCTTGGTAGCGTTTCGTCGTCTTCCAGGTTGGAAGTAATTGATGGGTTGATTCGATGTTTCTGGAGGAGGTACCTCTTCTCCTTCGTATGGCACCAGCTCCGACGGGGAGACTGATCTAGTAACATGTTCCCAGATGGGAGTCTCGGAGTTTGTTTCGTTCTTGCATAAAGATATAATCATCGTTCGAATTTGTAATCTGTGAGGCCAAGAACGCGATAGACAGTCAATATAAGGTGTTTCCTTGATCTCGATGTTGGCTGGGTTTTAATGGTAGCCCCACTACCCATTTTAAAGGGGCAATCATCTCTCTGATGGGTAGCAACACAAAGACATAGAAAAATATATGAAAGCAAAGTAAGGGAAAAGGTACCTGATTAGCAAGATTGATCGTGTGGCTTTAGTAGGATTCTCGTTCTGACTACAATAGTATGAGTAACTGGAAACGACATAAAGCCAAAAACTGTAGAGTAGTAATAAATGGTAAAATATTGAAATCTTAGAGAGAGAAAGAAGCAGAGAAGGCAAGCTTACAAAATACATGTTAAATTTTCTCTCTCCTCCAAAAGCTTTATATATTGGGTAAAACTCTTCACCACCCACCAGTTCATCTGGGGTAAATAACGGTCAGCACAGGTCTACCACCTGGCCACCACCACCGTTTTTTTCCCGCCGAAAAGCTTCCCAAATGGGGCGAGTCAAGACCTTAGATGGTTTGACTCAATTTGAGGAGCAAAATGATGTGGCATGCCTAGTTGGATGCCACCTGGATCTGATTTTGGGTGACGTGGCAGCTCATTAGAAAGCCACGTAAGCATGTAAATAGGGTGACTTGTATCCCTATCAAATCACCGCCACGTCGTATAAGATTAACTCTGATAAGAGAATAATTTTAGCTGATGGAATGATGGAGGCTACTTAAAGGGAATTAACCCAAAAAAGGGAAACTCTAGTACTTACCTATGGGCCTCAATGGTAAATTATGAGTCCAATCCACTGTTTAGGGAACAGTATGAATCCCATTTATTGCACTGTTCCCAATTTCGTCATTTCCGACCCTCACTCAGTCATTTTCTCAGACATTCTTCACACCAAAAAGGGAGCTTCTCTTGCTTCACTTTTCATACTTTTTAACCGTCATTTAATCAGTGTCTTTGACTTAGGCAATCGGAGGGGGGATAATCAATAGATTATCTCCTTTGTTTCAGGTTACACGAGAGCCCTGTGGAGCGAGAGTTTGTTTCAGTCCAGAGCCTAGGCAGGTCCAAGGCTGGTTCAGTCCAGTCACGGCAGTCCAGAGGTCTGTTCAGTCCAGAGCCTACGCAGTCCAGAGGTCTGTTCAGTCCAGAGCCATTCAGTCCAGAGGTCCCTGAGTCGAGAGCTTTTCTGGTTTCACAACCTCTCGACGTTTCAATTCTAATCATCCGATTTCCACGTCAGGCGTGACTAGGGAGAGCCTAATCACCCCTTGTATTCCACCTCATATCTCTCGTTACTCTTGTAACAACATATTCTATTCGTCAGCAATTTATTTWTTTTTTTTTTAAAAAGTGATTTTTTTTCAAAAGTTGAGGGACAAGTGTCCTCTTATTCTGGTTGCTGCGTCTGCCACTGATTTGCCTTACAATGTTAAACATTTTCTTACGCACAACTTCCGTTTGTTGAATCTTAAAAACGATGTAYATATATGTGTGTGAACTCCAAATCTTTGAGATCTTGAGGGACTATTTATATCAACAACTTGCGTAATAAATGATGAACACCGCTTCTTGAATTGCATGCTTTGGTGTTTGGCGGGCCGCTTAAAAGGTGGGACAGGGACAATGTACATGGTACATCTATGATCTATCCATGGGTCACTTATATTCAAATAGGCCAAGCATTTGATTTGATCCTTCATCATTCAATATCCAACTTGTCAAAGCCTCTTTCATCCAATTCCTTAATAATTTAGGTTTTGTTCTTTTACACTTATTATCGATTTAATTTTGTTCGCTTCAATTTTTTAATTATCGGCTTTTGAATATTATACTAATGTTTTAATTCAATAATTGGTTTATGTTAATTTTAATTATTCAATATACTCCAAAACGAAGAAGAAGAAAACAAGGCATTACTTGCTTCAAACTTGGCCTCGAACCCTTCTTTCTTTAATCTATATTATACGAAGTAGAATTTAGTGTAATTGTTCAATTATGAGATCCATCTCATCCAATCATGCCCACCCTAATGTGAGGCGACAATGGATTATAGTTTGACTGGTGATGGTACGGTGCAAGTATGAGAATAATATCTATTGTGGGATGATGGGACAAGGGTGAATTTTAAGTTGTATATGCCTTGCTCCATCCATCTTCACAGCTTCGCCCTACATCAAAATTTATATGATTTACATAACGATGACACATTCAAATGAAACTAATAAGAACCCAAATGATTTTGRTTWATAGTGCATATAAGTTGAAAGTTTGATTATAAGAGACATTTGTGAATATTGACATTTTGAGAAACGATGCGTTATTTGTGATATAGACAAGATTTGATCCTATGTTTTAGTTACTACTTGACCTCTCAAATCTAAGGCCTAATTAATTGAAATTATCCAAGCTTATGATATGGGTGGGTATATTAATGATATAAAAGATATGTAAGAAAACATCATAATTGGAGATAACACTACTTTAGTTCTTTAATATGGTTGGGTATGAAATGCATGCTAGAGTTTATGATAATAATAAGTTAAAATAGGACCATACTCCATAGGGCCTTAAACATTACACTAGATTGAAGTAGAGAAATATGGTGATACAAAATTGTTGGTGGAGAAGCTGATTTTAGAGCCGAAGATCACCGTGAAAGAAAGCCTCATCAGTATCAATTCCCGGCTAATAATCTTTGGCAGACAAGTAAGCTAAGATACCACACTAGTCACTACCTACTTTCTATGTATGGTTATAAGTTGTTTCATATTTATATTATGCATGTTTTTTCATGGTTGCAACTTGCCAACTTGCATTAACAAAGGGGATGATTAAAAGGGTCATATACTCACATAGCGAGAGTGATCACTGATGGACTTATTTGATTGCCACTCTTAATTCAAATTTAATTAAAGCACTGTAGTAGGAGAAGTGAGAAGCATCGAGGCTAAGGATATAGCTGCGACTTTCATTTGGTCAACAACACACAGTTGACGGACAATGTTAGATTACGTTGAACAATATTTGACATACAGTTGGAAATGTTACGATTTTGTAAGAAATGTAATATACTTTCAGACAATGTTAAATTGAATGAAAAATTGTTTTTTTATGTGACAGTGAGAGGAGTAAATAAACAGTTGATGAACAATGGCCGCGCTATATCTTAGATCGAGATGTTTATATTTCTCCTACTAGTAGTGTAGTATCATGGAATATTATTATGCTGCAACTGCAATAAGCTTCAAACTCTGGCTTTTCACTAATTGATTGTTGTTGTAATAGTGATTATTGAGTATACATTTGATAGAGAGAACGCATGTTCAGTCCCTAAACATAATTGGAAGGGGACTGAACCTAATCACTCAAATTAACCTGAATCTAGATTAGTCCGAAAATTGAAGCGGGTGGATACTAATAAAAGACTTTGGCTTCTTCGACAGGGTGTGAATAAGCTAAGCTATGTTGGAAATGTTTATTTCTTTCCATTGTAGGCCTTGGAAAGTTGAGTCAAATTTAAAAATGATGAGTGATGTAGGATTATTTGGCTGCTATAGGTTGGGGTGTAGGGTTTAACATTTTTTTGTTTTTTTTTTTTTTTTTTTATTAAAAAAAATATGGTTGACACGATAATATTAAGTCATGTGGATTGTTCGTTTTTTTTGCTGATTTATATTGTGCAATTGGCTCATACTGTATATACTTGGTTGTGTGTAAATGACAATGTACAATTAAGTTTCTTAATCAAACCCCTTACCTCTAGGGAGAGTGCCAAGTATATGCTTATATGTTCTCTCTTAGTTTCTTAATAATAACCATTAGCCAACCAAATGAAGTTTCTTCATCCTTTAACCAAAAGATAAGGGAAGACTTGATATGTGATTTTATAATTGCAACTGGTTATAATATATTAGAGCATCATAATAGCACTAATTAATGTATAGTGCATACCAAAAGAGGAMAGTAGGTTAAATTTTGTCAAAGGYTCTTTGAGACAGTTGTGGCATCTTTCTTTCCACATTTGTGAGTATTTAATATTATTGTTTCTTATGTGATGACACAGGGTAGTGGCCGCAGCTGGAAATACAATACATCATAAACATATCAGTATATCACCCTTAGTTAATATAACCCTTCCTCATTTTTCTATTRGGTATGTGTGTGGTCCATCAGAGCAAATATTAATGTATTAGACATAATAATTACTACTCCTCTTAGAAATAAGACAATACAAAATTAAAAAATTGTTTTTTAAGAAAGGTTTGTATCAAGACAACTACATATATCCAATAATAAGATGCATGCGACGACTATCAAGTAACAACTACATTTGAAACAGTGTACTCCGTATAACAAATTAAATTTAAAAAGTTATATCATTATCAGCTTGTCAATTGAATAATAAACGCCAATGAAAGTCGTTTGAATAAAGAGCATATACTTGCATTATTGATCAAACTTWAAAAAATATAGCATTGAAAATATTATTATTTTTAGTGAGAGAATCCCTATAATTATGATGTCGAAATTCGACATGTGTGCATAAAAAATCAAAAGATATTAATCTTCAACCCCTAACATTACCTAGCTACAAAGATGGTAATAATATTGAATAACAATTGCTCCATATTATATTTGAGATTCTTCAAATGTTAACCTATGGTGTTTTATAATGGATGGTCTAGAATGTGATATTGTGAATTAGGAAAAAAAGAGCTTAGTATGACATAATGATGTTTCACATAGAAAAACTCTTGCATTGTAATTTAAAATCCAAATTAAAACGCACTTACAATTAACTAACGGCCAAAGAATGGACAAACTGTAACATTAATTAGTAGCTTAAATTAGAAAATGATATATAATGATTTTTCAATTTATTTTAATGTTCACCAAAAAAAAAAAAACAAGGGATAAGTTAAATAGTCGATTCTTTGAAAATGATCTTAGCTTGAGAGTTTCCTAGTAAGTTTAGACAAGAGATATTGATTTACCTTTGTCTTATTCCAATTGATAATTAGGTGCATGTGAATTGTGAGGATTTGTGACAATACATGTTTGCTGTGTTTGTTTTGTAATTTTCATCAATCCTTTGGGGTTAAAAAGTCTCTTTGATGAACACTTTGACCACTAATTTTGCACAAACATAATTAGGCTGTGTTTGGTATGCACTTTTTTAAGGATTGGAAACGGAAAAACTAACCCAATCCATTACTATTTGTTTGGTGAGGGTGAGAAGGTAACACTTACCGTTACCTAGGGGTAATACTAAGTTGTTTCCGGTATCAAATACTTCTTCCGTATCGAATTAATTACAACAAACAAAATTTTACGTATTTTAAGGAAAAAAATTTAACAATGAAAACGAGCATATTAATCAAAATAATTTTGATACACTAAAGAATGATATTATAACTTAATTGTGTTAAAATTATTTTGATTATTTTACTCGTTTACATTGTTAAATCTCTTCCTAAAAATGCTTAAAATTTCATTAATTATAACTAATTTAATATGGAGGAAGTATAAGGAAACTGATGTGGCACGGAAAATCTCTGCCCACGTGTCTCCAAAATATTGGGTCAAAATAATCTACGTGGCAAACACCATCGTATTTATTAATRCGAACCAAAACGGGACAGAGAACCGACGTTTCTACGCTAAAACAGTAGTAAGGAACGCTCGAAAGCACGGATGGATGACAAGTGTCACCCATCCAAGTGGTTCCTTGGTTTTTGAGGGATTCCCTATAAATACCCCAAAAACCAAGGAAAAAACACACATTATCTCATAACCAACACATTATCTCAAACAATTAATTGGCAAACTCCCAACTATTTCTCTCTCTAGCTTGGCACTTTTAAGTCCTAAACTCCATACTTACATTAAGCATGAGGGAGATACTCCAAATAGGATTATTACTCCTTTGTGCAGGTGCCAGGCGCTCAAAGATATCTTCTCAGCCAGGAGAGTCTAGGAAACAAAGAATAAGTCTACGTGCAATTAGAAGGTCAGCTCTCCCGAGGTACATGACGGAAAGCCTCCACCCTCTCTCAACCCAAAGCTAGGAATATTGTAGCCAGGCCTGTCATCGAGCTATTTATCATGCACAAATGTTGCGCCGTCTTGGGACAATCAGAAATGGCTTCAGAAATGACCAAGCACACGTAGGACGATCACACCTCCTTCCTCTGAAAAAGTAACCCCCATGGCGAGACACTCGCCGTCAATCCACTTCAGGTTGGCTTGGAACAACCTTTGACCTTGTCACTTCAGACCTCGGACAGTCGGAATGTTTCGCCATGACATTCTTCAGAAGGACAATGCTAAGAACAGATGGACGGAGATTTGGATCTCGTTTCAACAGCAGAAAATTGAAGAGTAGACTAGACGCTCTCAAGCGAGAATGCCCGCCTGAAAGCCTGCGGGCTGGCAAGTCTAATGGTGACGGCCAGTGATTAGCTCCTGCCAAGTCTCAACAGCGGAGTACAACACCCCATTTATATCCAAATCTCTGGACCATCAAGGTCAAAAAGATCCAACACCGCAAGTAAACATGTTTCAACGACACTTCCCTTGGAACGAGAAAAGGGCCAGGCTGAGATATCGTAGCCACTCCAAAGCCTGCCAACACAACAACACTGCACCAGGCCCCAACCTCTCTCTTCTCCCCCCCCCCCCCCCCCCCTTACCCCCTTCCCCTGTGTTTCCCTCTATCTCCCCCTCCCCCCCTCCTTTTCTTTCCTTCCCCCTCCTTCCCCTCTCTTTCTTCTCGTTCCTTCTTACTTCTTCCCCCGGGTCTTCTTTTCGGGTCCCCCTCCCCCCTTCCCCCCTTTTCCCCCTTCCCCCTATGCCCCAGGGGTTTGGGGGGGGGGCCCATATAGGTTTGACGAAGCCTATGGAGAAGATGACGTCTCCTCCCATGACAACCCAGAGACTCAAAGATCTCATTGAAAGAGGAAGCAAGACGCGAAGCTCTTCTTCCATGGATGCCCGAAGATCATTGAGACAAAAAGGAGAAGAACCAGAATGCCAGGCTTAATCCTGGACAAGAAAAGGAATCGACATTCTTAGCAAGGCGCTCGATAGAAGAATGCTATTTGACTGTTCTACGCCAAGTATGTACGACCCTTCCCACCTTCTCTCAAAACACATGATCCAGCTCATATACATCTGGCCAGACCACTCCTGCCTTCACCTGCCAGAGCCAGAGGTCAGATCCCACCAATGGAGGGTTCACCAAGCGGTGCCTCACCGATAGGGGTCTATGGCAAACGTCCCATGGAGGACTAGGGAAATGCAAACGCTTTCCCTCACTGACAAGAACTCCTTTTCTCTCCATCCTATCTCATGGCCACCGCAGTCCAGAAAATTCAAGTTTCCATCTATTGATCTTATGATGGAACTACTGACCGGATGATCACCTGGCCAGTATAAGCATCGTATGCTACCACCCAGGCTTGATGACGCTACCTGCTGACACTGCCTCATTTGCTTGCGTAGGCCATCCACGAAAGCCATGGACAGGTGAGTCCTTCAACAAAATTATCAGCAATGGTTGAGAAAAGTGGACAATGCTAAGGGTTGTGGGTTGATGAACTTTACCACGTGTATGTCAATCCGGACAACGGTAAGAATTCACTGGGGAACTCCATTCACACTTGTCTTGGCTCGGATGCTGTTTTGCCTATCAAGTATGAACGACACTTCGGTCATGATGTACACAGAAGCAAGGAAAAAAAAAAAAAACAACTGGGAAGCCATGAAGTGCAATCTCGATCTAATCCCAGAAATCCGGGCAACCGCCCTTCTTCGGTCAACAGATTACAAGCTAAGAATTCCCGTGAACCACAACCGTCAACCATAGCCTCTCCAATGGGGAACCTTTGTGAGAAGATGAATCTTACGGAAGGCCTAAGGGAGGATGGAAATTGACTCCAAATTGGGAGGGCCCTCTACAGAAATCTGCGAGGTGCTAAGGACGGAACTACAAGTTGGAAGGATAGGGCAGCGACTTACTCACCCATGGAACACAACATTTGAGAAATTTATGTTTAAGCAAACATATAGTCGACCTGAGGTCGCTCATAACCAAAGTCGAGTTGCCAAGCGAGCAGGCTCGCATCACAGTGTGATGCGACCTGAAGCGCTCAAAACTTGAAAAATCTTTTGAAGTATCTGATTGAATAAAGCCTCAATACTTTACTTCAAACTTGTGTATGGCATAACAGGCAAACTCCCTCCATGGAGATAACATAAATTCAAGACGGATAATTACGCCCTAAGATTCTCAAAACGAGATTAAACAAGGTCATTTTCTGTTAAAATTAACCAAAAATGCCTAAGTAACTACTTAGGAAGTTTTAGGCGTGGCAAAGCAGCCAAAAGGGGCAAATTCCCCAACTGCGAAAGAAATTTCCCTGGATAAATAACGCGACGAGCAAAACATCTCTGAAAAATGCGAACACGGACTTCTCGTTTTGCAAAAAACATTGGAAATGCTCGCCACTTAGATCCGAGAACTTGATCGCACAGCTGCAAAAGGAAACCTCAAGGAGTGCGAGAGTGCGAGCTACCGTTTTGTAAATTGACAAAAATTTTCTCGCACCAACCCCTCAAGGCCAAACGACCCTCAAACGAGTGCGAGGTGCGCAGCCTTACCTTTTTTAAAATTGACAAAATGCACATCCTCGACGCCTCATCACGAGCTTCCGTTGAAAATGACCAAATGGCCTCGCCCAAAGCTATTAAGCAACGCCTCAACGAGTGCGAGTGCGAGCTTGACCGTGTTGCTAAATTGACAAAATGCTCGCACCAACTTCTACACCAGCAAACGACCCTCAAACGATGTGCGAGGTGCGAGATACCGTTTTGTTAAAAATCGACAAAAACGCTTCGCACTCTGCACACAGGGCAGTGGTACTAATAGCGGAAACAAAAGTTGCAAAATCCAAAAAGCATAAGTACAAAATCCTCGACAAAGTCCAAAATTAAATGAGTAAGGTTAGACCCGGAACTCGCCAGCTACCTATGCACGCACTGTGACGTGCGAGTTACCGTTTCACAAAAACGATGGAATTAACTCGCCACAAATCTGCTTACTAGGCAAGCTCACGTGCAGAGGTTACCGTTTTGTAAAAATGATGAAAATGACTCGCACAAATCTGCCTACCAGGACAAGCTGCGACGTCGAGGTACCGTTTTGTAAAAACGACGAAAATTGACTCGCACAATCTGCTTCATAGGCAGCTCGCGACGTGCAGTTACCGTTTTGTAAAATGATGGAAAATTTGACTCGCACAAATCTGCCTACCAGGCAAGCTGCGACGTGCGCTTACCGTTTTGTGAAAAACGAGGAAATTGCTCCATAATGTGGAAAATGTTCAAAAGGCATCCTGAGATAAACTGCTTCCTTAACTCAATCTCCAAGTTTAAGGCAATCGTAGATGATTGACTTGACCCCACTACTAGGCCTCAAGTCAATTCAATTCTCAGAATCTATTAACTTGACATTTCGCACAAGTTATGGAACTACACTAAATTGGGAATTTGTTCCCACATTTGATTCGGTTATTCATGCGACCCTGAGACACATGAGCTACAGGCAGGCGGACCCTTGAAGCGAAGCTAAGTTTTCGAGGAGTAAAAAACTGCGCCTTATGGTGACTTAGAATCAAAGCAACATTCAAAAGAAAAATTATATATCGAATGCGAAAAGTAAGCAAAACTGCGAGACAGACTTGTATCTGCTACAAGAAGCTTATATTAGATGCTGGAGAGTAGATTACAGAAGCTTTTCTAGACAAAAGATTCTAGCGAGCCTAACACTTGTACAAATTATCTAAGGAT
This sequence comes from Bassia scoparia, assembly GCA_008642245.1. Lineage (NCBI taxonomy): Eukaryota > Viridiplantae > Streptophyta > Magnoliopsida > Caryophyllales > Amaranthaceae > Bassia > Bassia scoparia. The sequence continues at coordinate 21,575 of SNQN01004530.1, read as the reverse complement.
GACCACAAGGTACAGCAAATACTGCCTGGCTGGTTGAGCAAAAGCGAGGCGAAAGAGGCCATTGTACTGATTTCTAAAAACTCCCAATTGGAAGACAACTCTTCACTTGGAGAGGGATAACCTTAAGGGCAAAGAATAATCATCGCCACTGAGGATAAACTTGATGGCGAGGGAATCAAGTCATCTGTGAAACTCAACCTGGTGAATGCTTTCCCATTGTAACTCGTACGTCCTGTCATCTGCGAAGCTTCAACTGGTGAACTGTTTTACCATTGTCATACTCGATGCGCTCCTAATCATCTGCGAGCTTGGTTAGCGAGAGAAGTATTATGCGAACATCAACATCATCCGCATCTTTCATTTTTCAATGTCGCTGCACATCTTGATCCATATAGTCAATCACCATCTTTGGCACGGTCACATCATCAGTTTACAACTTCTCCTCCCGCCACTACTGCTGCCGCATCTTGCTAGCTGCCTCATCGTCGCTGAGAAGAACCATCAGAAGGTGCGAGTCATGGAGTGGCTCATGATCCTGTATTCAAACATGAAGTCCTTCTCTGGCAAAGGAGGCCTTGGATTCTCATGACTGTCAGCATGTCCTGTGATTTTCCACCTGCTCACATAGTCCAGCCTTTCCTCCAGGCAACCCAAGGATAAGTCTTTTCGCAGGAAGAGGTGCAAGCCTCCTCAACCAGAGCTCGCATCTCCTCAATGCCCTTGTTCTGCTTTAGCGGACTTCACTTTTGTCTCCTTCAGAGCTGCGAGCTCCTTGTCTTGCTCCTCAGCTAGGAAGCGAAGATTGAGCACTCATCTCGCACTTTAGCCTCAGCCTTCGCCAAAGCTCTCCTCAATTCGTGCATGGCCTTCAGCGAGCCCGCAGACCCTCTTGCTCGTTCGCTCCATGACAGCCCTTGTTGCCCTTTCTTCTCCTTCTCTGCAGACTTGGCCACAAGCTTGCCAAATCATTGTACTTGTAAGGAGGGAGTGTACCTTCAAGCGACTTGCGTAGCAGCCTTCACCGCATTGAGCTGTGGCCCAAGATATAGGTCGCCTCAGCTCATCGACCTTGATACTAAGGTCTGCTGCATGAGGTACTCTATTGCCTCCTGTACAGCACCTCTTTGCTTGGCTTCGCCGATTGCCTTCGCAGCCTTCGCAATGCCTCCAGTCGGCACCATCACTTGAGAAGAATGCGAAGCAAATGTAAAAAAAGTTCGTCAAAAAACTAGCTAATGTGTGCGAAGACTTACTTGTAAAAATCAAAAAGAAGAAAAACTTACATCGCGAGACCACTCATCGCCTACCACAAGATGCCAACCTCGTATCCGCGAGCTGTCCTTACTCTTCGTCGCACAGTGAACCATCTCGCCCCATCTTCTTCTTCTTTCAGATCCAAATTTCGAGAAGAGTGTGTCCACATCGTCCACCTCTATCCACCCTTCGTCCTCTTTGCTTCGCAGAGAGGACAAAGAACCAGCGAAGGATCTTCTTCGCAACAAATTTGTCCAAGCCTTGACAAGTTCTCATCAACCTCAACGACGGTACCTTGTGGTTCTGGCCTCTCGAGAGGATGTAGCATTAGTGGGCTGCGACATTGGGACCTTACCTCGGCAGCAGCTCCTCGCAAGTCATCCTCCGTCGCTGCCCATCCTCACACTACGCTGCTACATTTACTCTCCGAAGCACAACCCACAAGCTCACCGCGTAGTTAACGATTTATTTAAAATCACATACAGACTCGCTTGCGACGAAGCTCATCCATCTTCAGCAGATAAGGAATGGCAAGGAGGATCTTCTGTGCTCTTGGTTTGACCTCGCCAGTCTTCACAAGACACCGGCGAGTCCTCTTCTCTGTGCGGAACTTCATCATCAGCTGTCATCACCTGGCACATACGGAACCAACCATGAGGGTCAGGATGGCGAGGCCATGAAAGGGGAGAATCATGCGAGGACTTTGACCTCCTTTCATACGTCACCTCGGATGACTGCGACCTACTAGGGGTTCGCGGCCTAAACAAAGCAGGGTCAGGCCCATACTTGTTGAAGATGCGAACCTCAGTGGGATGTGCATTTGGACCCAAAACTGAACTGCGAGGAATATGACTTGTACCTGCTGATTGATGTCTCTTGGCCGCTGGCTCAGTAGTAGAAGGCGAAGGAGCTCTCTTCTCGCCAACATGAGCAGAACGCGACGAGTCCCCCTTAGTTGGAGGGGGAGTTGGTGGAGTTTGCCGAGGAGGCTTCGGCTTGGTTTTTGGCACCTCGATGCCCTTGCCCTTGCCAGGCACCTCGGTGCTGCTCTTCCTCTTGGGAGCCTCAGTGGGCTCATTTATTCTGACGCCAGGCTTCGCAGGTTCCCTGGGCGCCTTGTGCTTCCCCGAGGGCGAGGAGGATTTATGTTCCGATCTTCTTTCCTCGCTCCGCGAAGAGTGTTTGGTTTTACTTTTCTCCTCGCTTTGCGAGGAATGTTTAGCTGTTTCTCTTCCCTCGCCTCGCGAGGAAGGTGTCCTCTCCTCCCCTCGCGAAGGGGTTGTTGCTTTATCTCTCGCCTCGTCTCGCGAGGGAGTTTTGTCTTTGGCCTCGCCTCGCGAGGTGGAAGTCCTTTTGAGGACTTGGTACTGTGGGGGCTTGGCGGAAGAAGGCTTTGGAGGCTGCCCCTTCTTGGTGGAGCTGGACCTCCCAGCTGCCAGGATGTCGGAAGGTTTCTTTAACTTCTGCAAAATGGAGAAGAAAAAATTCAAGTTAGCTACTTCGCAGTAAAGACAGAAAATAGGCGAGTCTCGCATTTGAGCAAATGCTCATGTAAGACAAATATTACCAGGGCTTCGCAGTCGATAAAACTGAATCTGCGAAGGGAAGCTACAAGAGCGAGAGCAAACACTTACCCGATGAGCAGCATTCTTATCGGCRAATGCCTTCAGCCGCCATTCAGCTGCGAGAGCTTGAAAATCTTCACTGGCCATTGTCCCGTTCAAACGAGTGGGCAATTTAGCGAATGAAGCTTCTGCGAAYGYAAACACTTGGTTAGAAAAATTCAAACAAAAAGCAAAATTTACAAGTCAAAGGTCTACCTCTTTCATCTCGCGACAGGCGACGYCCACCTGCGAGCTCAAAGGCTCGCAGGAAGTCYARATTGCAAAAACACTCGAGAGTGGGCAGCCAGTTCTTGGGGACTGTGGGTTTTTGTTTCAAAGTCCTAAACTCATGCTGGACAGTCTCGAAGTATTCTAGTTGTTGGTTTATTATAGGGGTCCTCGCCCCTAGCTCTCTCTCGCTATATGTATTTTGGTGCGAGGTCCACGAGGAAAGGATCCTCGCAAGGGCAGTATCGTCTGTGTGCACAAGGAAGAAATCATTCTTCCAGTTGTACACCTTATTGGGTTTGTCCAGCAAGGTCATGTACTTCCCCTTTTGCTAGAGCTGGAACCAACCAGCCTGGCATCTGCTATTCTTGGAAATCAGATGCATGCGAGGCAAGACTCCGTCTTTAACATGGCAGCCTTATCTCAAACGGCCATGTACGCCAAGAATTGGCACCAGGAATGGGTTGTAGCATCTCGCTGCGACGGCAATGATGGCCTTCAAGATATTGGTTATGAAAGAAATGAAGGGAGAAGGAAGGCCAGATCTACCGCCGCCTTGTAAACTGCGAAGTGTCTCAGGAGTCTGGCGGTTGATCGCAGTCCTTCAGCAGCGGACAACACCTATCCATTCACATAAGAGCGACGAAGCCGGTGTGAGGAGCATAGATGTGCTGTTTCGGTAAGTTGACATCCTCCAAGCCTTTTCGCACAATGGTCTGGACCGAAGGACTGTCCTTGTACTGTCTTTTCATCTCTCGAGGATTCCTCCTCCTGCCTTGGGTTTTATTTCTTGCGATCCAGGCACATGGATCTTATTCTCTCCTCTCGTCTGTTCTCAGCCTTGCGTCCTCGCATCTTTTTTAGAGTCTCACGGTCATGACTTCCTGCAAAAGCGGCATCAGTTCTGCGCTTATTTCAGCAGAGTCAGGACTCGCCATCCTTCCATAATACATGAAAGCGACCAGAGGTACTTGGCGATTGCTCATCATCATAAATGTTGTCCTTGGCCCTCCTATAGGCCGTATGTTTAATGCAGGCAATCCTGATACGAATAGAGAGGTGTCAAGGATGAGTCGAGTGCTACGGTGCGAGCTACAAAAATCAGGGGAGGAGGAAAAAGCAGTTAAATTGAGCCAGGCGAAGTTGGAGTAGGCTCTTCCAAGCCCTCAACTCTATTCTTATTGGTGCGACGAGATCGTAGAACTTGCGTCGCTCATATTTTTTGATAAAAAAAAGAATAAAAATAGTGCGAATAGTAAGAAGTGCGGAACAATACCTGAAGTGCGACAGCGTTACCGAAGGGCTCGAAGAGAAACTCTGAAAAACTGGCGAACTCGACAGAGGAGACTTACCGCGAATGCACGAGAAGCTTGAACCCGCGAGCAGGAAACTAGCAATTTTTGCGAGACAGAAGGCAGAAAAAGGTGCGAGAGAAAGAGTAATTTCAAGCGAAAGAGAAGGAAAAAGTCCTTCCTCTCTCTCCTCAGGGGATATATATACCCCCTGCTCCGTGTCTCCCTCTCTCCTTAAAATTCAAAATTTGAACGAAAGAGGGGAAGTTTGGGCGGGAGRTGGTATTTGGTGATATAATGGCTGGGCGAATTCCAAGACTGCGAAATAAATGCTRGYCRTGGCCACTTTTCTTCACGAAGGCTCCCTTCCCAAGGCAAAAAAAAAAGAAAAAAAAAACTCTCTCTTACTTTTTGTCTGATTTAAAGTTTATTTATGCAATGTAAATTAATATAAAATCAAGATCAAACACCCCCTAAATCCAACGATTTACGGGGTATTTGAGGGGCAAATGATGTGGCACGGAAAATCCCTGCCCACGTGTCCCCAAAATACTGGGACAAAATGATCCACGTGGAAAACGCCACCATATTTATTATTCCTAAGCAAAACGGGACGGAGAACCGACGTTTCTACGCCAAAACGGTAGTAAGGAACGCTCGGAAGCACGGATGGATGACAAGTGTCACCCATCCAAGTGGTTCCTTGGRTTTTGAGGGATTCCCTATAAATACCCCAAAAACCAAGGAAAAAACACACATTATCTCATAGCATTTATTGCAAACTCCCAACTACTTTCTCTCTCTAGCTTGGCACTTTTAATTCCCTAAACTCCATACTTACTTAAGCATCGGAGGGGAGATAATCCAAATAGGATTATTCTCCTTTGTGCAGGTGCCAGGCGCTCAAGATTTCTCAGCCAGGAGGTCTAGGAAAGCAAAGAYRAAGTCTACGTGCAATAGAAGGTCAGCTCTCCCGAGGTAGCATCGACGGAAAGCCTCCACCCCTCTCTCAACCCAGAAGCTAGGGAAATATTGTAGCCAGGCCATGTCATCGACCATTTTACTTGCTACAACAGTGTTAATCGAATATGTTGATCATATCATCATCGTTATTTTTAATAAATAGTCAAGTTATTTATTAAATTTATTCGATAAAGTGTCAACTTTTCTTAAATGTGATTAACTAATTATACATAATTAGAAAATTGTGATTAATCAAATGTAATTACATAATTATATTATATGTCATCCGTTTTTATTAAATATAATTAAAAGCGGTTAATTAATTATCAATCATAATTTCAAATATTATACTAAATATTAAAAGTACTGTTGGGTAAAAATATAAAAAGATGATGTGTATTATAGGAATTTTTGACACACATATTGCAAATTAGATCCAAATTTACTCATATGCTTTGGTTTCAAAAATATTTACCTTGATGCCGTCCACGTAGGATCGGCATAAAATCATTTATTTTTTTAAAAAAAAAAATTAACCCAAAAACGCTATCACCAATAGCGAAATACACAGATAAAAACGCTACTAGTGTTAGCGTTTTTATCTGGTAAAAACGCTATCAGTGATAGCGTTTTACCTGATGAAAAACAAAACAATTTGCACAAACAGAGCATGTTCTTCTGCATTCATTGTCCCCTCATTCTCTCTCATTCCTTTTCTCTCTTTAGGCTGCAAACAATAACAACAACAAGCTAGGGGCGACTTCTTCTTCAACACAAATGATTCGCACAAAACAATTCAACGCAATTCATTCATCACTTTACATGTCTTACACTTTTCTCTCCTCTTATATCAATTTACATTTCTATTTCTCTTTTCATGTTTTCTTTTGTGTTAGTTCCACCATTTTTGGATGATTTCAAGTTCAATTTTGAACTTGTAACAACTGGTAAGTAATAATCACATCAAAGATCTACTTTCAACATCCAACATTCCAATTTATACAATTAACTATAATCCAACAAATATTGCAATGCAATCAATCCAAGACAACGACGCCGCAAAATTATACTCTGTATTAATTAGCAGTGGTTTGCGGTGATTGAAAGGTGCGACTAGGACCCAGTCGGTGGTGGCGGATGAAAGGCGGCACGATGAGGCCTGTTGGGTGACATTGGGGTGGCGAGTGGTTGTTGAAATTTGGAGTAAGGAGTTGAGTGTTTGAATTCTGTTTGAAGATATGCAGAGGAAAAGTCCTTGCTTTGTGTACACCATAAAACGCCATTGGTGATAGTGACTTTCATGCGAAAATCGCTATCACCACTAGCGATTTAGTAATTTTGAAAGAAAAAAACTATTACGATTGGACCGATGCTACGTGGACGGTATATTGGTAATTAGTTTGCAAACCGAAGCATATGTGTAGATCTAATTTGCAATATGTGTGTCAAATATTCGTATTATAGTGGGGGTATATTGGTAATTAGTTTGCAAATCGAAGCATATGTGTAAATTTAGATCTAATTTGCAATATGAGTGTCAAATATTCGTATTATAGTGGGGTAGAGGGAATAGTAGGAGTAAGATTCTTGAAGAGTTTTTTTTACCATTGGTGTCGTGGAAAAGTTGGATGATGGGTGGGAGAGAGAAAGTAGGAGAGAGTGTGATGACGAAAATTTTTCCCCCACTAGTGCTAATTGTGAAAATTTTTCCCCCACTAGTACTAATGGTCTTGGGGCCTGTTTACTTTAGCTTAATTTCAGTTTAGTTCATTTTATTTTAGTTCAGTTCAACTCCATTCAATTCAGTTTAGTTCAACTTAATTATTTTATTAACTAATTTGATATTAACGATAATGATGATAATGATAATAATAATATTGACGATAATGATGACATAATCCATAATGAACATAATATGAACAAAGACATAAAGTAATAATAATAATAATAATATAATAATAATATAATATAATAATAATAATATAATAATAATAATAATATAATTAATAATATATATATAATAATAATATAATAATAATAATAAATAATAATTAAAATAAAAATAATAAAATAATATAATAAAATAACAACATAATAACTATGAAATTCTTTTGATTCCTTCCTTAATTTCTAAATTTCATTCAAAGTAAAAACCCCAAACCTTTTATTCAAAAAAAACAATAAACACCATATTTATTTCTTCAAACAAAAATTGAATGAATACTTGTTTAATATTACACACTATTCGTAATTAATAATTGTTAATATTAATACATCTATTTTTTTCAAACAAAAAATAAAATAGAAATCTTTACTAAAAATAAAATAAAAATTAAAAATTAAAAATTAATAAAAAAACACCTGTGTGAAAAGACTACGGACATTTTTTAACTTGTTATTAATCCATAGTTAAATATTTCAATTGAATTGATAAACACAATTAGACAAAGCCGATACAAGGAAAGTTTTGGTCTCGGCTCACGGGCTCAAACGATAATCAACAGTTTACCAACCTAGTACTCCAGTAGTCCAGTGGAAGAAGATGAAGATGAAGATGAAGGAAGAAAATGGCAGACAAATCAAGTTCACTGAATTGTCAGTGGCAGATAATGCTCCTATCACCAACAATTCTTCATCTTCTTTCAACAACAAACGCCTCCTGTTTGACCGCCGTTATGGTTGGGTGTCAGTCTCTCACACACATACTTTGATTCTCTGTTTATTTTCATACTCTTAATTAGTGGCCAATTTTTGATTTTCTTCTTCTTTTCATTTTTATTAAATTTGTCAGAATTGATGAATGGAAAAATCCATCTGAAGAAGCGTTCTCTGGTGGTCGTGGAATGTAATTCTTTCAACCCACTTATTTTTATTTTGTCTTAATTTTGATTACAAGTTTTGATTTTTTGAATTGTTTGTGTTGTCCTTTTAATTAGGTTTTGCATTGTTCCTCTTGCTAAATCATTGCTGGAAATGGCCTCTAATTCGGTGGGTTATACTTCACTCTTGTTGTTCATTTTGTTTATGATTGTTTTCATTTGTATATCTAAGAGAATTTAATAATTTATACTACTAGTTCTTCAATTTCAGAGAGTTTGAGTTCAAGTTGTTAATAGGTTTCATGGAAAAATCTAAGCTGCCATGTTCAATTGTTTCTGGTTCCGTTTTTCGGTGCAAAATTATTAATGAGCCACAGACACAATGGGAGTAATGGAAGTAATGGATGGATGGTTTATCTTTATTTTGAATTACAAACAAAGAAGGAATGGAATTGGAGGGGAGAGAAATGGAGGGGCTGAATTGTAAGAAATTAAACTTTCCAACAATGGAGAGTTTTAGAAGGAAAACTTATTTTCCCCTTCTTTCTTTATCCAAGGACATTGTAAATGTTTGCACTGATTAAATTGAGCCAAACACAGCCTATATAAGCCCTTATAATATGGGAGTATGGGAAGTACAGTGTGTTTGGATACAAAATGGGAAAGGAAATTTAGGGGAAGGAAGGGAAGGGAAGGGAAGGGAAAGGAAAGGAAAGGAAAGGAAAGGGAGGAGAGGAATGAATGAAGAGTTTTCCTTCCAATCTTTCCATTGTTGTTGAGTTTAATTTTTTACAATTTACACTATGTTTTGATAACAAAGGAGAGGGAAAGGAAGGGGAGGGAGAAAGGAGTAAGGGGATGGAAGATGTGATGTTCATTTCTCTCCAAATTTGGAGGGATTAAGCTTATTAAAGAAAGGAGGGAAAATGGATCCTTCCTTTTCCCTCCCTTTCTCCCAAAACTTTTTTCAAAGAAGAGAAATTTCCCCCCTCCTTTTCTTCTTCTGGATCAAGGAATAAACCTTCCTCGGACTTGATTAATGCACGGGTGGCAAGGTTATTTGCTGGACATCTTTTTCCATTATGCTTACAGAAATTGTACAGAAAGGGATTCTTGTTAACCTATATATTTTTTAATAGGAAGCCGAATTGTTTCTTTTTAAGTTGCGAGGCATGGAGGCAAGCTAGGAAATGGTGTTAGGTTAGACTTAAACCGTTAGAGTTAGACTTGATACAAATAGTAGAGATGGAAGGGGTTTTTAGCTGATTAGTAATGCATTTTATGTCAAAATAAGTTGTGTTGTTGCATATTAATTTTTTTTTAGCTTTAAACTGTTGCAACAAGATGAATTCATATATGTATGGTCCAACATTTTGCAAATTGATGGATATAGGGAAATGAGCCTGCTTTTGGTTTTAGGTTCAATCAAGCTATGATCAGTAGAACTTCCTACCCTATCTGTAATGTCTTGTTTTACAAGTACTTTGTTATTGTACAGTATATGTTAATGCAACAAGGATAGAAATTGCTGTAACTAGAGACCGTGAGGACTAGATTATAGACTTGTGATGCATTGGTGCTTTTATGTAATCAACCCCTGGGGTAGGTTGGTTTCACAAAATCATTGAAAGGGCAAGGAGTCTTATATCTGCTGTAAATGGCTGTTGGATCAATGTGTTCCTGTCAGCTTTCATCCTTATTCTTTGTAGAATTAATAGAGTTCCTGTTCCTAGTTCTCCAAACGTCCTTGTGAATGGATTTCTTACTTTTTGTTTTTAGTTTCAAATCCCAACCCAGCACGGATCAACTTCTCCACCCCAGCCCGTAGCCTCCACTCCCTCCGAATTTTGGATGTAAAGTAAAATAATAAAGCGTCACACATCACACATTTCTGACTCTTTCAACCACCAGTGCTTCATTTCTTGCCCCCCCAACCCAATAGACCACACACTTGTTTTGATCCACCACCTCCGCTTCATCTCTGTGATCTAATGTAGGGACAAGTGTACAATCGCTGCGACGAACTACGTTTTTTAGGATTTTCTTAGTGAAAAACACAACATATGTCACCATTGCTACATAAGTTTCCACGAGTCCCCAACCTTTTTTATTTGATTAGTAGTATATGTACTAGAAGCTTAACCTATTGATAAATTTCACTTTTTCAGTACCTTGTATTGCTTTCTGCCTCTAAACCTTGGTCTACCTTGGTTTGGTTGTCAGATCATTTGTACTCCCTCCGTTACGTATTACTTGAAACAATTGAACTAGGGGGATTTTCTAGGCAAAATTTGTTAATTGTAGATAAGGGTATATGATTAGAATAAAGTAAGAGAGAGAAAAGGAATAAAGTAATGAATGAGTATAAGATTAGGAAAAAGTAAGAGAGAGGAAATGAATAAAATAATGAGTTGGTGTAAGATTAGGAATAAGTAAGAGAGAGAAAAGTATTGGAAAAGTGAATAAAGTAGAAAAAAGTTACAAAAAATGGAAAAAGAGGGAATTGTTTCAAGTAATATGTAACAACCATTTATGGAAACTGTTTCAAGTACTACGTAACGGAGGGAGTAGTTGGTTTAATCTGATCTCTGAAAGTCAAGATAGTGGTTGTTGTAGATGAAAACGTGACCAAGGGAGGATGAGTTGTTGCACGAATTGCATAAGAGGAGAGGGAGAATTGTGAAGATAAAACTCAAACGTAGGTCCTGTGCTACTTTTGTCTGAGTGAGAGGGAGAGAATGGAGAGGGGATTTCAATGAAGTTATCTTACCAGTCCAATAAAAATTGAATTCACTTCCCCCTTTTAATAAAAGTGGGTAATTGATGTCTTTCATTTTCCCCTCTCACTCTTAATTACATTTTCCGTCCTTTTAACCAAACATCTCATTTGATTAGATTTTGGTATAACATGGGTTTTGACTTTCTTGATACTTTATGGAAATTGCTGACCAGTCTTAGCTAGCGGCTATGCACTTCGTATGAGTGTATAAACCTTTGTCATATTATAATTTTGGTTGTTGCTGTTGTTGTTATGTGTGGTGCTGGAGGTGGAGTGGTAGAGGGATGAACTTTTGCTCGTCAGTATGACCTCACCTTGATACTTCTGAGAGCAAGTTCTATTAACTCACTAACACTAACTGCATACAAGCTGCTTACAGTGGACAATAGAGTACTTTTGCATTCTCATTATTGTAGGTTGAAAAATGCTGAATTTTGTCAAGTATTAGAATAGTGGACCTTATAATAGAAAGTATGAATATTTTTTTTGTCTCTGACAAAATTTTATGTTAGAATTTGTGTTGAATTGCTGAATAATTAATTGTTCTTGATTCAAATTGAATTTGAGTCTGTCTTTTCAGATAAACAGTGCAGTGAACTCTGCAGTCGAAATTCTGGAAAGACCTGACTGCTTCAATCCTCAGCAGTTGCAGGCCTCTATTGGCAACCAGCTTCAGCAGCTGGCTGGTTCTATACAGAAACCAGAGTTCAATTTGTTTAAAGAGAAGCGTGTGGTACGTGGAGACCTGCAGGAGCCTGAAAGTGTCTAAATATGGTTTAGGACTTCCACCATATCAGGTCTGTTGTGTATTCTTGATGCTAGAGTCTGGTTGTACATTATTACTAGGCCAAGACTTGGAAGGTCTTTGCATCTTTGTTGTAGCTCATTATGTATATTGGCTTATGACATACAATTATTGTTTGAATGAATATGATTGTTAAGAAGCTCCAACCTCACTGATGTTGTGCATATTGCGTTCAGCCTTGAGAAATTGAATCGGTAGGTTGAACTTGTACCATCTGCATTCGTGAACTTGTTTTGCCCAAACTCATCATAATCGTGCCTTACAATTATCAATTTCCAGGTTACAGACAGTTAGCAAGAGGCCAAGAGCTATGACCAATTTTGTGTGCGTGACCTGGTTTCCCCAACTCAATCCTAGGTGTACCCATTAAGCCAATATCGGCTACTCCGGTGACTCCGTACCCAATTGATTAGACTTGGGCCGATTACAAAATAAATAAGCCTCCTAGGAAATCGACTTTTAGTTAACAAATACTGTATTTGTGTTTTCTTTCCATCTATTTATATAAACAACATAAACATTGGCACTGATGTCAATGTTTCACGTACTCTTCAATTTATATTAAATTTGAAATATAATTTGATTGACAGATTGTGAGGATTTTAATTTGATTTTATTTACTTATTTACACAATAAGAGTATAAGACTGACGAGTGGAACCCTTATATCATAGAAGTGAGAGGGTAGTGCCACTGCTCTATCACCATTCTCTACTATCACCATTCTCCACCCTTTATGTTATGATATCCTCACTTAATCTGATATCAAGTAATTAACGAAAACAAATGCCGATTTCATTAGTCTCATACCTCCTATAATGCTTACTTTGGAAGATAGTTCTGTTTTCATGCTGACCATATTTAAGATCATTTAACTCTTTGCTCCACTTCAAATATTGTTTGATTCACTTCTCTTATTTAATCATAATTGTACCATCTAAGAATAATAAGTTCAATTCCAAAATGGAGAAAGTGATCAACGAAGTTGAATTCGAATGCCAAAGTGTGACTCTTCCGGATAATGTTATTTTTGTGCAGATCCTTCCGAGACTCCCACTCGAACCAGTTATGTGCTTCAAATGCGTTTCCGAACTATGGCGATCATCTATTTCAACCCCTCAATTTGCCAAATCCCACCTCAAATCACAATCATCTCCTTCCCTCCTTTCACGGCCCTTAAACTTGGACTTAAACTACAGGCCTGGGGTTCGCAGTCTTGTGGTAGGTTCTTGTAATGGTTTGGTCCCTTTGGTGTGTTGTCGTAAAAACTTCAACTTTCATGTTTACAACCCTGTTACCCGTCAATTTAATGATATAGATATTGATATTTCTTCTGTTTGCGCCTCTAATATTATTCCTCCAGTTAAGATCCTCACTGACGGGTTTGGTTATGTTTCGTCGATTGATGTTTATAAGATTGTTTGTTTTCTGGGTTATTCAAGGCATGGAGGAGGCAATCATTGGACGTATGAGGCCCTAGGTGGATTAACAACAGTGGGCGACATTGAGTTAGTTATTAGTGTTTATACATTTTCACTGCGGACTTGGAGATGGGATAAGTTATGTGGTGCACATCAATTAGATGGTGCAGGGATCGGGCGATTCGACGAGCCGGTGTTGTTCAATGATAAACTATACTGGTATGCGCCTAACATTAACCGTGTTGTTGGGGTAGATTTAGTGAATGGTGAGATCAGTCAGATTCCTACCCCCTTACAATACYATCAGGGCCGTTCCTAAGTTATTTGGGGCCCGGGGCAAACTTCAAATTGTGGGCCCCTTAAGGAAATGAACATAGCTAAATTTTTTTATTTTTTACCAAGAACATCCCAATTTAAGGAGGAATGAAATGTTGATCCCCTTTCACATAAATTACAACATTCACTAGTCTCATTTGGCATAACATTAGAGTGATTAGACTCATCATCAGGTCAAAAAAACATTACAGTCATTATCATTCACATTGTTCAGAGTAATAGTATAATCCATATCCTCCAAATTAATAACATCATCATTCAAATTAATATTATCAAGACCAAATAATCTCTAGGAAGACACCTATACTTTTTTCCTAATTTTTTTGACAAGAGTTCCCCTTTGAACACCCATATTTTTAGAATTAACTGTCACTTTAAAATATACTTCTAGTTCGCAAATCGTCACTTTAACATATATAAAATTCTACTCAATTCAGGAATCATTCACAAATATACGATAATGGTATTATCCCTTATCATAAAAAAAGGGCGGTATTATGTAAGACAAATTAAAGGGGCGTTTATTGTTTCGTTGTGCACGACAAGTTTGGGGGTTGAATGAAGATGGTTTGGGTTGGATAAAATTGTATGATCTGAATTGCAAATGGCGCATGCATTTGCTTTGCGTTTCGGAGACGACTAGAAGATGGTTAGTTGCTAAAAAAGGCATCCTTGGGCTACTTGATCCAAGTAAACTTCATAGAAAACAATATCAAGGAGACAATGCATTTGCTGTGGTTGACGCAAATTCTATTATGGTCCCGGGACCATAGTCTTTATCATGGTCCCGGGCAAATGTTCATTTCCGAAACTAGAAATGTTCATCTTAACATGTAAAATGTTCATTTTCAAGTGTAAATGTTCATATCTGAAAATGAACACTTGTATTTTCGGAAATGAACATTTCTATTTTCGAAAATGAACATTTCTAGTTTCGGAAATGAACATTTGTTTGGGACCACATGGTCCTGGGACCATAATAGATCTATTGTGCTGTTGATGTTGTTACTGCTTTGGACTTCAAGCTGAGTCTTATTTCACCCAATCAAAGACTTAAATAATAACCAACAATAGTTGACTTAAGTGGTAAGCAACTTGATGTCGCTTAAGGGAGGTCTCGAGTTCAAACCTCGCCGTATGCAGAAACTCTTGTTGGGAGACTCACCCACCATAAGCTAGGTGTGCAACCCGGGTCGAATCCGGATGTAGTCGGAGCTAAGCTRCGGTAAACCGGGTAGACAAACTAAAAAAAAGACTTGAATAATAGCGGTGGTGTGCATGTTCTCTTACTTGTAATAATTAAATGTATTGATAAAATATAACATTTGCACTAATCATGATTTTCAAGAATTGCAATTAATATAAAGTACTCCGTAGTGAAAGATTTAAAAGAAAAAATGAAGATGATGTCAAATGTAATTTTGGCGGAAATTTTTTTTTTTGAGAGTATGACATGTGTCAATGATGACATCAATAGTGGCTTGTTTTGATATTTAGTTTTTTTTAAAGCAAGTTTTAGTATTTAGTTATGGATGGGTAAATCAAATCTGGTAAAATCCCAATTCAGTTTGATTCCTTGATCAAATCCGATAAAATCCCAATTCAGTTTGATTCCTTGATCATTAACCCACTAGTAGAGTAGTAGCTCATGTAATAAGATTCTCCACTTATGTTAGTTAAGTCATGATATGTCTCGATCAATTTATTTCATAATTTAAGTCATAACTACATTAGGAGCTTCATCAACTATTCAGCACTCCCTCTTGGAGATGTCCTTACACAGACATCTATGAATTGCTCGACTTTAACATCAAATGCATGTGACATTTATTGAATGGAGTTCTACATGTCATATGTTTGTAAAAGCATAAATATAACGGGCAATTTCAGGGCAATCCTCAGGATTGTTTTAACGAACTCAATCCCGTGGCATTTCTGTAATAAAGTCGAAGTATTTCATGGTTGCACGTGGCCCACTAACGGGTTCCATTTGAGACGATTTTCCTGCCGTTACGGGAATTTCTTACAAATCAGTTAAGTAGTTGACCATGGTTTAGTTAGTTGTTTTATGGTCCCACTGCAATTGCTTTGTTGACAAATTTTTCGATTGAATTCAGAGTTCAATCTCCTTCCTTATTTCCTACTTCTTTTTTACTCCACCTCTTCTCGTTTTCTTCTGGCTTGGTTCTCCATTGATGGCACGTGTAGTTGAAGCTGTTGAATGTGGCGTCGGGGTCGATGACAGAGCATTGCAGCTTGCATCAGGTTAGCTTTACTTATGTTCCTATTGTTTAATTTTATTTTGTTTTCATAATTTGAAGAATTTTTATTAATGTCATCTCCATCCAATGTTATTTTACTATCCCTAAAATTAGATTTTTGGACTTAATTCCCCTGACTGAAGCAGATGTAGTTAGTTTACCCCATTATTTTGTTATGTTTAAGAGAGTTGTTTTTAATTTTTTCTTATTGTTTGGGCCATTTCCAAAATGCATTTTGTTCCTGATCCTCGGGTTTATCGAATACCATAAATTAGTTTCAAAGTTTCAATTATTAAGTCATTGTTTTTTTGGTAGTTTAGTTGTAGAGAGCTTCTGGAAAGCGGCATTGTTGTTCACATTTTTAGTGGCATAAACAAACATTTTGTGGTGTCTGTACAATGCTTAAGGTCAAAAAGATCGCTTTGTACAATTATGCATTGTTTTTGACCCTTATGTAATGTTATTTTGGTGATGGATAGTAGAATGCTGATTATGGATAGTTCATTTTTACCTGTTAGTTCATGAGCTCTTCAATTTGTTACTTCATAGATATGGAATTTGTGAGGATATTTGTCCATGTTGTGTTTTTTTGGTGTGTTTTTGACTCGGGGTTTTGTAATTAATTTCGTTTAGAATTTGCTACATTTGTGTTACCATTAGTGTAGGGTTGTTAACGAGCCGAGCCGAGACCGAGCCTTGCAAGGCTCGGCTCGAGATCGTGAGCCTGGGCTCGAGGCTCGGCTCGAGCTCGAAGCTCGTCGAGCCTCAAATTTTAAGCTCGACTCGAGCTCGTTAGCTCGAAATGGGAGCTCGGCTCGAGGCTCGGGCTCGAGCTCGAAGCTCGAGGCACGAGGCTCGAACTCATTTAAAGGCTCGGTTAAGGGCTCGGTTAAGGGCTCGATTAAAAGCTCGTGTAAAAGCTTGTTTAACTAATTTTCAATGACTCTAACTTCTAAATCTTTTAATTTTCAAGTTTCAACTTACAATTTCCAACAAACTATTCTACCAAATCCAAGTATATAAAGCCAAATTTCATACTCTTGCAAATATTTCATGTCATACTTACAAAGTCTAAAACAATTTAAACCAAATAATATTAACACACAAGTAATCTTTGTTTATGGGCTTGAGATTGGGCTTTAGTTAATGTGAAGGTTTTTTTCTTGAAAAAAAAATTAATACAATTAAAGTGTGAAATATATAAAATGATTATATTATTTATAATAAATAAATTCTTCGAGCCGGCTCGCGAGCTTTCGAGCCGAGCCTAGCATAGCTCGTGTATCGGCTCGTTTATTCACGAGCCGAGCTTTGACCGAGCTTTGACCGAGCCGAGCTCGAGCAGCTCGCGAGCAGGCTCAGCTCATTAACAGCCCTACATTAGTGTATGCCTTGTAATCTAATGTTTGTATTCCACTTTTGTTAAAACCATGTGTGGCTACCCATGTGGTTCAACCTGATGAACATGTGTCTCCTAGGTGTGCAAATGCTGATTTGTTGGCTGACAATAATGTTATTAGGATCACCCCTAGACGTAGTCCTAGGTTGTTCTCTAAGAAGTGCAGTGCGTCATATGTTCATGCTTCACCTGGGGTGCAATCTAATTCTGATGTTCCAGTTATGGAGCCTAAAGTTGGCATGGTATTTCGAACAATGCTTGATTTTGAGAAGTTTTATAAGAACTATGCGAAGTCCGTTGGGTTTGGTGTAATAAAGCCACAAGGTTCTTATAGGACGGGAAAAGAACGTCGGGCTACGACATGGAGGTGTTCATGTTCAGGTGATCCTGATGCACCATTTAAATGCAAGTCAAAACAGTTGTCTAAGGGGGTGGCGATTGCGTTAACAAGGACAAAGATGCTGGATATCCTCGGAGGCGGAAGTCCAAGAAGTGATTTTGTGAGGCAAAGGTATGTGCAACTATTAACCCTGTGAAGGAGTGGGTTATACGTAGCGTCGTGTTAGAACACACTAACCATACACCCAAACCGAGGACCTCAAAGATGGTGAAGGAGTATCGCATGGAAGCTTTAACTGATTCTTGATCTTGAGTGATTTTCACGCTGGTGTACCTATTTTCGAAGATTGTGAATTGTTCTTGCTCACGAGAGGGGTGGTTTTCAGAACATGCCTTTCATTGAGGCGGATATAAGGCATGTGGTCCATGAGAATAGAAGGCTTAAGATGCAGGGTGGAGACACAAATGCCCTAATTTCATACTTTGACAAGATGCGTAGGGATAATCCTAGCTTCTACCACACACATAGGGTTGATTCAGAAGGTTACATGAAAAATATATTTTGGGTTGACCCTCGTAGTATAGCGGCTTATGAAGAGTTCAATGATGTGGTTTGTTTTGACACCACATATTTAACCAATCAATATGCTCTTCCTTTTGCTAACTTTGTTGGTGTCAATCATCACAGACAAACCATTCTATTCGGATGTGCACTAATTTCAAATGAGGATTCTGAGACCTTCGAGTGGGTATTTAGGCAATGGTTGCAGTGCATGAAGGGTGTTGCACCTGGTGGCATACTGACAGACCAGGCGGCCACAATGAGGAAACCGCTCGAGGACGTAATGCCTCGTACTAGACACCGATGGTGTATATGGCACATCTTGCAAAAGCTTCCTTACAAAATTGGATATCATGACAAGTAATATTGGTTTTTTGTAATTATAATTTTATTTTTTATGTTTTCGATTGTTATTTATTTAGTTAAATGTAGTTTATGTATTGCGCATCATGTGACAAGTATGTTGATATCAAGGATGCATTGCTGGATGCGGTGTACAATAGCCTTGGTCCTGATGATTTTGAGGCGCGATGGAATGAAGTTGTGGTGAAGTTTGAGTTGCAGTCCAATGAATGGCTTGGTGTCCTATTTTCCGAGCGTCATATGTGGGTTCACTGGTTCATGAGGATCACTTCTGGGCCGGTATGCGTTCCACGCAAAGGTGTGAGAGCATTAATAGTTTCTTTGACCAATTTTTGACTCGGGATACTCCATTTTGTGAGTTCGGTCAAAAATATGTTCAGGCCGTTGAAAAGCGTATTTTTTCAGGAAAACGAAGCGGATATGAAGTCTGAAGTGTTAAAGCAATATCTCTGCACTGCGTACACCCTAGAACGATTGTTCCGGAATTATTACACAAGTGACATTTTCAAGCGCTTTCAAGTTGAATGTCAGATGATGACATATGTAATGGTGGACTGTGAGCACGTTGTGGATTCTGAAAACATGAAGTTTGTCATTCAAGATAGGGTTTGGGTGAAGGAAAAAGAAAAAGGCACACGGATGGTTACGGACAAGAGAACATCTTATTGTGTGGATTTTAATGTCATTACACGCGAAGGTAGTTGTAGTTGCTTCAAGTTTCAAACGGAAGGTATAATGTGTAGGCATTTGGTCCGCTTGTATGATAAGCTGCAGGTTGAGGAGATACCTGAGAAATATATTATTAGGCGATGGAGGAAAGACGTTGAGCGTAAGCATATGTCGGTCAAAGTTGCGTACCATGATCTGTCACGAACAAAAGAAGTGGAACGCCTACACACGTTGGCCGTTAAATATGAAGAAGGTACATAAATTGTTTTAAGGGGACTTGATAGAATAAATGAAGACTTGAGGTTGAACTTGGGGAAAAAATAGCAGTCAAATAACACAGCTTCCGTTGCACATTCGAACGTCAACTGTGTGATTGCATCGGCTGCCACTTTGTCTGAAAATTTAAATGTAGAAACCGATCCCCCTAGGATGACAACCTCAGGATGTCATCACACTTCCCCATCGGTAGGTGGCAATGGAACTCCCTGCAGTTGCAATTCGATCACTCACTCCGTAAAGGATCCTGCTGCCCCCAAAAAGCGTGGTAGACCTCGAGGTTCACGGTACAAGTCCTCCATAAAAACGAGTTGGTACAGTAAAAAGAAGGAAACCACCACTGACAACAAGAAGAAGAGGAGGAAGGCCTCCACAGGGCACCTCTTCGAAGACTGCAAACGTAACTACTTTGCAGAGTGAGACTTCGGACAAGTGCTGCAACGCAACCCAAGAGGTGTTTGTTATCCTAAATTTTGTTCGTTTTTTTAAAGATATTTTTGTTTTGAACTCAAACATTCACTTATATGTGTTGCAAAGCACGACCCATGGGAATCCACAAAATACCGAGTGTGAGAAAATTCTGGTATGTTCACAACATTTTAGCTAATGGAATTTGGCCTGCTACTGTAGACACCCAAATGTGTCTCCCCAAATGAGTAACCAAATGATGAAACATACCACGTTTCGTGATCGATTTGATTCTGAAAGACGCAACTAAACTCGTAAAAAAAGCTAGAAATATGTGAAGTCATGCTCGAAATCATGAGGCAAAGGTCAAATAAGAGGCAAAAAGTATTTTCTTTTATTTCTTTTATTTATTTTCTATTTTTAGAATTTTTTGTTTAGTTTTAGGATTTTTTAAAATAATTTTTATTGGTGATCTTCTCATTTTTCTGAGTTCACCAGTATTTTTAGATTATTTTTCCCATTTTTTTATAATTTTCTATGAATTTTACAATATTTACAAAAATCAAAATACGCAAAAAATACATAGAAAAATCGGAAAATACTTTAAAAATACCAAAAAAAATACTTGTAATGTTCTAAAACCCCCTAGAACCGTATTTCTTGCAAAAGGGGTGTCTAGGTTCATGCAAAATCCAAAGAAATCAGAAAATTTTCGTATAATACTACGAATAAGTGAGCGTATATACGCTCCTTTGAGCGTATATACGCTCCTAGGATCGTATATACTCAGAATCCAAAGGGAATTGGAAAGAGTATTAAAATAATCGAGCGTATATACGCTCGTTTTTGGTTTTTCATGCCTATAAATACCTTCTTTCGCCTCATTTCCGAGGATACGGCATACGTAGCCAAGCTTCACATACTCTCTCACTCTCTCACTTACACTCTCTTGCTATTAAAGCATACAAATATGAGTTCTAGCGCTCTTTTGAATCGAATTGACGAAGCGAAATCAAGGTATAACCCTGAGGTTGCTCAACTAAAACCTCCATTTCGCATTCTTTTAACTTGACTAATAATTATTTTGAGTTTCAATTAAACTAATAAAATGTAGAAACCTACCTTTCACTTGTTGCATGTAAATACGTAGGATTGATCCTCTCATTTTCGTTTTATCAATGTCATTTTCATTTTCGTCATTACTTATTATTATCGTCAATGCTAACATGTTTATTTTGTCTTGTCTAGCGGATCGATCAAAGGCACTTTTTCGTCTTTGTCTTGTTTAGCGGATCAATCAAAGGCGTCTTTCATTATATTCATTATATTCTAATGATATGTTTGATTGCAACGACAAGGTAAGGATGATATATATATATATATGTATATATATATATATGTGTATATATATATATATATATATTAAATGAGAAGAACCCCTAAAATGAGAAGCGTGAGAAGCAATCTTGATGGTTAGATTTTGAATAGAGGGTCAAGATTGATTTCACCAAAAAAGTAAATGTGCATAATTTTATACATGAATGTGCATATTTTTATACATAAATGTGCATTTTCATAAAAAAAAATGCACATTCCATGAAAATTCGTGCACATTCACTATAAACTTATGCACATCCTAGCCGTCATCTTAAAAATCAAGAGCCAAGATTGCTTCTCACACTTCTCATTTAAGGGTTCTTCTCATTGGATCCTAACCCTATATATATATAATATATATATATATATATATATATATATATATATATATATATATATTAGTATATATATATATAGTATA